>JAUZSU010178647.1:0-12695 GCA_034780255.1 Parotocinclus maculicauda | reverse complement strand
CACATGCAGTTCTGTGTGTATATATATATATATACACACACACACACACACACACAAAGTTACATCAAGACTAGTCATATATGAACACAAGTCAAAGTCAATTTAGCGTAATCAATTAACCTAACATGCATGTCTTTGGACTGTGGGAGGAAATTAAAGTAGTCAGAGTAAACATGAGAAGAACATGCAGACTGCACCACCCTGAGATTAAATTTAGGACCTTATTGCTGTGAGGCGGTGGTGCTACCCATCGAGCTGCCCTGCTTACATCATAATAAATAAAATACTGTAAATGTGCACCTAATTGTTGGCGCCTATAAACGAGTAATGGAAATATTTAACACAACTGCAGTGGGATGTTAACCTCAACCTGCCCGTGTGTAAAGTTTTATCTTTAAAACAGATTCTTTTTAAATCCCTGTCCTTATGTGAATTTGCAGAGGCATTTTAGGCAATAATTCAGTCGATTTTATTTCATTGCAGGCAGTATGAATCTAAGATATTTTTTTTGTTTGGTCAACTTCATTTAATTTGTTAATATACATCAATTCAATTCATTTTAATTTAATTTAATTTGTATAGAGCTTTTTACAATAGACATTGTCACAAAGCAGCTTTACATTTATACATAAGTATTGTGACAGATTGGATTATGTGGTCCCTAATGAGCAAGCCAAATGGCGGCAGTGGCAAGAAAAAACTCCATGAGAGTAAGCGGAAGAAACCTATTTTGTCTAATATATAATAGACATCTACATACATCCATTCCTGTACTTTAGAGTTGAGAAAAGGTCGATTAGAAATTTGTCTGTAATTAAGCAGGCTTGGGTCTAGGTTAAGTTTATTAATATCTGGATACTTAAAGGATTTGGGCACATAGCCAAAGCTATTGGATACATTTAAATTAAATAAGCAATGCCTTTATAATATTCTGCAATAATTCTTTAAATAAATGTGTAGGAACTAGATTATGATAGCTTCATTCAGATCAGTGAGAAGTGTTCAGTATTAGTAATGGGATAAAATTGTACATTTTAAAGCCTAGAGCTAATTAAACATACATCACAGCAGAGTGCTGCATCTGGAGCGCTGCTGAATGGCTTGGTGTTTTGATTAACACTGAGTTTTATGTATGTAATTATCAAAGCTGTGTAGAGTGGAAAGGTTCTCTCTTCACAAAGGGACTGTTTATATCTTTAGCATGGGAGCCAGTGTCCCTTTGTTCATTAAAAAGCATGTTCTCATAATTAAAGTAATTCATGACGTCATTATTGTTGCAATCAGGCAGAACTTCAGAGTCCATTTCTGTTTATGGTTAGCCTTGAGGTTGTATTAAAAGAAAATATATGGTTTATTATTTGATTTTCTTTATACGTGAGAAAGAATTTGCAGCTTTAACTTTCGTAAGGACATGTTTAGAATCTGTCAAACAATATGAAATACCTCCAATTTACAATGCCTATGTTCTAAAATCTGAGCTGTTCATTTTAAGGTATGGTTACCAATTAGAAAATGAGGCTATAAATATCAATACCAAATGTTAATATTAGATCTAAAGTATGCTTACAACAGTGGGTCGGCCCCATCAAATTCTGATTGATCCCCATGGATTGTAAAATTGATTCAAATGCAATTTTAAGGGGACCTTGTTCATTTTCAATGTGAATATTAAAATTTCTTACAATTCAAGTCTGTTAAAAATTATCTGAATAAGACTTTAGAAGGCAGAAAATGTAGAGTGGAAAGGCACGGAATCCAAAGTGATAACTTTTGTAGAGAGGACACTTTCCTTCTCCAGCAGAAGACACCTGCACATAGTGCCAAACTACTACCAAATGGTTTGCCATATTACTGTGCTTGACTGACCAGCAACATGAACCTCAGAGATAATCTATGAGGTACTATTAAGAGGAAGAAGAGAAACACCTGACCCAGCAATACAAAAGAGCTGAAGGCCACTACCAAGCAACATGTGCTTCTATAACATTTCAGCAGCAGCACAAGCAGCCTGTCTTCATGCGACCCAACGTTTATGCAGTAACTCAGATTAAAGAAGCTCCAACCAAGAACTGAGTGTATAAATTAACATACTTGTCAGATGTTGGGCATTTTTGTATTGTACATCCTTTTCTGTTTGACCTTTATGAAATATTTGAATAATCGAAATGCTGGATGTCAAATTTTCATGAACTAGAAGCCATACAGATCAACATTAAAGAATTTGCCTTTTTGAATTATGAACAAAAATGAACTTTTTCAGGATTTTTTTTTTTTTTGTATCTTCACCTGTCATTATGGTCACACACAGCCATACACAATAGGCTGTACAAATTTCTCATTGCTATTTTATCATTTTTTTAAACATGATATCGTTTATGAAATTGGATACCCATCTACAAAACCGTTTTTACCTTTGCAGAAATACAAAAAATACAATTATAATGTTTAAAAGGCTAGACAAGAAATCTGACGGTAGGTCTATTTTCTAGCGCCATCTGGCGTTTATTAGCCGCAATGCAATACCATAACAGTGGTGTTGTGTGATGCGATTGATTAAAGCAAAAGAAACAAGATGAAGATGAAGCTGTTGTGCTTTATTTAGCAGCAAAAATACAAAGAAGATTTTAAGGGCTGCATCTTTAATGAACCACAACGTATTTAAGCTTAAACGGAATAAACAACACATTATACGTGTAAACCCTGTAGTATAGCTTGAGGGAAAATTTGTTAATTGTCAGACAGGTCAAACTGCAGTAAATTTTTAAACCATTTACAGCACATTTACGGTCCATATACACTCAGTAAATAGGCCAGTGTCAGACTAAACAGAAAGCAGTAATGACAAATAACACACCTGCTGTATTCACAATGGAAGCAAACAGAACAAATAGAAAATACGTTTCTTAATACAAGCAAAACCAAAAAACAAACAAATAATTTTTAGGTACTGCTCACAAAAATGAGGTGATATTTCATTTTTTGGATATTTTTAATGCTCACTATCTCAGTGACCCTGGTTCGAGCCCAGTAGTACCCTCTGGCCAGGTTACACACAGGCACGTTTGGCCGTGCCTGAGGGAGAAGAGGCCAGACATTATCCCTGGTGCCTTATGAAAGTTTTGCATCAGTAGCTGATACACAAACACACTAAAAAAAAAGGGAAAAGCCTGCCCTGAAACCAACACATTAAGAATATAATCTTTAATAATTATTTGATGTCAAATATAATTTCAACTTACACATAAATAATCCCATACACTTTTTTCTGTTGGCACAAAATAGTATTTGTATCTAACAACATAGTTATGCACTTAATTGTTGGCACCTATAAAAAAGTACCGGTAAAATACTGTTCACAAAAATTATTTTTGTGAGCAGTAAATTTACCGCAACTGCAGGAGAATGTCACCTCAGGTTACCCCATGTGTAATTTTTTAAAAATACCTGCCCATTGATTAGCAGAGGTGTTTTAGGCATGACCTGATACAGAGCCGATGCTTCAGTTGATATGGCTAAGAATAACAACACAAGGTGAAGCTTGTTCCTATAAAAATGCAAAAAAGTTGTTATTCCTTGTAAGGGACCAACATTTATTTATTTCACCTGACTAATATGGAGACTAATTTTGAACGTAATGCAATGCTTAAACAGACCAAAAAAAATGCCCTCCTTATCAAATAAAATAAAAAACTGCTAAGTGTTTCTGAATTTACATCAGACAGCTTTAGATTTGCAGGTCCTGTGAAGTGAGACTGGCATTTCCTCATTTACATTTACAGCATTTAGCAGACGCCCTTATCCAGAGCGACTTACACCTTATACAGTCTCACAATCCAACCAATTGTGGGTTAAGGACCTTGCTCAAGGGCCCAACTGTGGCAGCTTGGCAGAGGTGGGATTTGAACCCTGGACTCTGGTTCAGAGGCCAGTACCTTAACCGCTAGGCCACCACAGTCCCTCATCAAGTGAAAAAAGCAGACCTCGTGGATCTCAGAGATGAAATGCTACAAGCAACACAATTTTCATCAAACATCCTTTGCTGTTCATCCTTAAAGACCTTAAATACACGTTTAACCACTAGTGCCACTGTAGAGCCCCGCAGGATAAAGCATGTCAACATACTGTGCATCATATCATCCTTGGAAATGTACAACAGTGCATACATTTACAAAACAAAGGCAAGAACATTGTGTCAGCAACTGACCTATCTATAAAGTACTGTGCAAAAGTCTTAGGCCACCACTAAATTTGTTGTTTTAGTAATGGAATAATGACAATATCAAAATTAATTTATTAGAATACAATCAGAAAATGCAAGAAATTTGTATGCACTATTAAAAAGCTGAAAAAGAAACTTGCTTCTATAGAATACAGTGGTGTGTATTTAGTGTGACCTCCCCTTACACTTGAGAAATAGCATTCCCAACTTTATTGGGAGGCCAAGATAAATATTCGACATTCTGAAAAAAGTTTGATCAGAAATCGTCTGTATGAAAGGGTAGCAATCAAGAATTCACTTTTGTTTTCATAAAGGTCACAATAAATACTTTTGCCTGCACAAGCCAGTTTGTTCTGAAAATTGTGTTTTTAATTGCGTGTACACAATGTTTTTTATTTTTTGTTTAGATCTTATTAAACAGACTAAGAAATATGTATATGATAATTTTACTACTGCTAAAACAACACATTTAATGATGGACAAAGACAGCGGGGAAGGCTAAACAAAAAATTTCCACAAAACTCCCCAAAATCAATTCCCATGCCAAATAATTACATCAGCTTGGTTACACATTATGGAAATGTGTATTTTTTGACAGCACATACAACAAGGGGGTGCCCACCACCACAGGAACCAGGTTCAAGTCCCAAGAGAAGTCCCCCTTCTGGTCAGGTAAGGTGTCAAAGCACTAACAATTGGCTGCATCTGAGGGAGGGATCATCAGGGGATCATCTTTTAGGCACTGAAAAAAAATAACCCTGACCACCCTGCAAAAGTATATTGCAGTTATTGCAGTCCCATTCCATGTTCTCTGGGATAATTCGGTGGATTTTATGAAAAAATAATAAAAATATGATATAATAAGAAAATGAAGGATGAAATTGATAATAAAGTGAAGACTTCTAAAGTTAATAATACATTATTTTTATGCTATGACTGTGTATCTTTTCCCACATTTTAAACTCAGATTGGTCCCCCAATGTCACTACTCCTCCACCAAGTACGGAATGCCATAGCACACAGAGTGCCCCCATAAACTTGAAGTAGGTAATGGAATTTTATGGTTAAAATGAATCCACATACAGACATGAACCACATCTGCTGTATCCATCCACCCTCTTTGATAGCAGCAACCAACAAGGCTATGATCCCTCAATCCAGCCATCCTTCCGTCAGACACGTAATCTCCGCGCTCGAGACTCAAGCACAACTCTCCGTGATGGTGGGCTAATGAACTGACGCCATCATTTCTTTAATCGTAATTTAAGTTTGTAGGTGTAGTGATGTTTACTGTACACAGGACCTACTGAGATAAATATGCCGTGATTTGGTTTCAAAAGATGAGTTGTAAATATATAACGCAGGTTAACATAAAAACACAACGCAATCTGGCTGTAATGCCTATGAACAGTCCTGCACTCTTGCAATCTGCATGTGATGTTTCACCAAAATTCACAGGACGTTAAAGTCCAGTTAGTCAGAAAATTTGGGTTCAGACAGTATTTATATGGTAAGAATATTTAAAGACACACTCGTCGGCCACTTTATTAGGTACACCTGTTCAACTGCACCTCTAATCAGCCAATCTTGTGGCAGCATCTCAATGCATTTCGGTATGTAGACATGACCAAGAGGACCTGTTGAAGTTCAAACTATGTATCAGAATGGGGAAGAAAGATGATTTAAGTGACTTTGAATGTGGCATGGCTGTTGGTGCTAGACGAGCTGGTCTGAGTATTTCAGAATCTGTTGATCTAGAAACTGTTGAATGAACAACATGTCAAATCTTAAAGCAGATGGACTACTGCAACTGTTTGATATTATCAGGCTAATATGGCAAAATCTCTGAGGAATGTTTCAAGCACCTTGTTGATGCTATACTATGAAGAATGAAGGCAGTTCTTACGGCTAAATGTGGTCCAACGTGTTAATAGCAAGGCATATCTAATAAAGTGGCCAGTGACAGTACGTTAAGCTGTGTTTACTTAAGAAATACAGCAAGATTTTGGAAGCTTTTTGAGTGGTGTGATTTATAATAATCAAATAATAATCTTATATGTGCTTCTTAATCAGTTTGGGTTTAGATTTCTACAATGCTGGTGTAAACTTAACTCCTTTCAGTTTTTGGTATTTTGGTACAAATAGCCCAATGGCTATTTGGCATAAAGTGTAACAAAAGGCGCTAGAATCCTGTTTGGGCATTTTTCATAAGAAACAGTTCATCCATAATGTATCCATCTTCACTTTTCAGAATTACTCTATGAAGCCTCTAGCTCTTTATTTGGTAGCCACAATGAATAAAAATGTATCTATGTGAATGATGTGATGCCTGACTTTCAAACAGCAGCGTCACTGTATGCCCTTGAGAGCTACACTGCAAAGAAGCTCCACCCCCATGACACTGACCCCCATAAAGGGCACACTGTTCCTCATTTGTGTGTGGGTTGAGGTAAGCAGCTACGCGACAGAACAAACTAAGGCCAAACATAGATTGTGTGAAGGACTACATGTGCTGTAGCTCATCAACCTCCCTCCCTCCCTCCCCTAGAACCATCCACCCCCATACACAAGCCAACCCCAACTCCACCCCAAGACAGCATTCATCTCCACATAAACAGAGATCAGCTGAGGCCAGGAAACGGCATCTGGAAGTGACTCAAACTCACTGTAATGTATGGAAAATGAATTGTTAACGGAATTCAGAAATGTGTGACCAATAGTATAGCTGTGAAATGGTCAAGTTTACGTCATATGTATGCTGTATATCTACTGTATATACAGAACTGTGTAAGTCTTGTGAATTCTATATTTTTCAGTTTCATTTCTGCTTATTCTTTATTCAAGTTTCAGTAGTCACTGCACTTTGTGGTTCTACATTTACAGACTGTAGTCCATCTGTTTCTCTACATGCTTTCTTTGTTCCCTTCATTCTGTTCGCTAATGGTCCGGACCCCCACAGATCAGGAACTATTTGTGAGCTGGATTATTCTCAGCACTGCAATGACTCTGGTGTGATTGAGGTGTTTTAGTGTGTGTTGTACTGGTATGAGTGGATCAGATACAGCAGTGCTGCTGGAGTTTTAAACAGCCCAGTGTCACTGAAAAGAGTTAACCAAAAATGTTCAGCCACCAGCATCCTGTGAGCACTGATGAAGGACTAGGGAGTGACTAATACAAACTGTGCAACAACAGAGTGCTACTGCCTCGGTCTTTACATCTACAAGAAGGAGCAATATGGTCTCTAATAAAGATGACAGGGAGAGAACAGTATTTTAAAACTCCAGCAGTGCTTTGTCTGATCCAGTCGTACCAGCAAAACACAGACCCACAGATCAGGTCCTATTTGGGTGGTACGTCATTCTGTTAGAGTCCTTACTATTACACAACATTGTAAATGAAACTAACTAAGTATGTAAAGAAACAGATGGACTGTTTCTGGTCAAATATAAGCACTGAAACATATAGAATGCCTAAGACTTTTGCACAATACTACATAATTCGTTTATTTATCAGGTGTAGGTATACAATTACTGCCTCTTGTCCAGCTGTTATTATATGCACGTTATAAGCCCCCTATAAGCCATCCAGTGGAAAGAAACCACAGAATCACTTCCAAACAGGTATTATTAGCTTGTGGCTCATTCGTAGTACAGACATTCACTGACATGGTACTGCGTTGCACTAGTTCAAATTGATTAGGTACAGCAGCATCGCTAGGGTATTTTTTGGTAGGTATATTTTTTGGAATGGAACACCTCAGTTGTCCTCAAAACAGTCAATGATGAATGGCTATATAATGGTTAACACCTATTGGGTGGGAAACTTGATTTTCAAAATTGTGTAAAAACAAGGCATACAGCTGTAATTACTTTTTCCACTGGCCAGTACAATCCTTACAATTTGTCACCTCACATTTCCTGCACTGCGGTATCTGTGCTGTTCTGCAACTGCCAGTTTCTAGCACTGTTGCCAAAATCATCTGTCCTTCTTAAATGGTGAATTTCCTGATTACAGATTGGACACATGCCAATGCTAATTTGCCCAATGTCCATGCCAGTGTCATCTGGTGGCCCATTCCACAATGTACCAGTAGAGGTTGACAACTTGTGTATAGCAAGAGCTGGTCTGCATTATATAACTGTTATATAATCGTATGTCTACAAAGTGCACATATACAGTAAGTATTCCTAAAATGACCAATAAGTGTGGTGGGTGTACACAATAAACTGACAATTTGTGTTTTTGTTTATATCAGAACATTGCTTTGGTTGTGTTTTTCTGTCATGAAGCTGGCGAGAGAAGAGTATGGGATGGGGAGTGCGATCAGGTGAGTGGTTGTTCCTCACTGAGGTTCTGGACCCTGTACAGTAGTCCCATCTGGCTGCTCGACCACAGGCTCTGCATTAGCTGTCAAGTCGGACTCTGGTTCTTCAGATGATGCTGTGGAACTCATCTTGGTCTGCGGTGCCAGTTACAAAAATATGAGTCGACAGTTATTTATTTCAAGTCATAAACACATATATGTTTATTTTAAGAATATATGTTTATTTATTGTTTATTGTATGGACTTTAACTTCTGTGGACAGATACACAGTGATTAGCCAAAACAGCAGAAGTCAAAGTCAAATTATTATCTATAGCACTTCTTACAATCGAGCATTGAGTACATTTACATGCACTTAATAATCCAATCATAGTCAGATTATACTGTCATAACTGATCAAGTATACAGCATACTCCTATCTAGAAATTAAATTAAGAACTCCAATAAAGAGAGCTGGATTATATCCCAATAATCAGATTTATTGTAGCATGTATACCAGTTATCCGATTTCAGTGGATCTTCTCAGTCGGCATATACACGCAAGTCTGGTCGACACAGTTGCCAGTTTGGCTTATAGTAAAGACTTGGGTTAATTAGGGCTCTTTTTCTGTGGCTTGGATTTCTTGTGGAACCCCAGAATTAAACGCACCATTAAATTTAGAACAGCAAAACTGATATCAACCACTAAGTGGGGATTCTAAAAGTAGTATATACTCAAGAAAGGGAAGAATTTTATTATTAATATCAAAGTTTGAATATTCCATCACATATATGTGAGAGTATTGATGGGTCCGATTACTGCCCGAGTCATGTAAACCCAGAACTTTCTCATTATTTAATTACTAAATTGAATGTATACTTGTTAAACAGATTACTGATCAAATCTGATTTTCTGCAGTTATCAGATTTTTAAGTGCACGCATCACATTAATTACACACATTCTCTCAAAGCAACTTTACAATTATTTAGGCCTAAAGCTCTGATTGAGCATGTCTAGGACGACAACGGAAGGGAAAATGAGGGATTTGTCCACTGTAATTCAGGGATTCTTGTACATGGTAATGCACAAGCAAAAATGTCATTTAAAGTAAGTTCATACAATGCAAATCCAGAGATCACAAGGTATTCTTAAACATTAGTAACATTAGCTCTGTTGCTTCAGAGCAAACTATGAGCAGATGACATAGTTTAACCCATGGCAGTGCCATAACCACCAAGAACTGCCTCACAGAGAGCGCAAAATTAGACCATGATGGTACTGTAGTAATACGAGAGAGTGGTGGGCATCACCCTATAGTCTTTCCATTGGAGCTGTCTATTGGGGAATTGCACATAAACTCCTGAGTGTGGGAAGTTCAGCTCAAGGGAACTCCCACTGGTGCTAGTCACCCAGGCTATGTACGTCATGTGACTCAACTCAAAAGAAACCCTGACAATTTAAAGGCATACTGAGAAGGAGACAAAATAAATTGGTTTTATGCTGCCTAATACAAAGCAACCTGTCAGATTGTAATGAAACATGAATCAATGGCACATAATGAAAGAAGCCCAGAGACCAAAAACATTCTGCTAACACTGAATGCAAGTCTATGGGGAAATATGTAGTTCATCAGCATACTGGATTGTACATTATATGACCTCTATGGCTATGCAGGTACACCCAGACAGCCAGACTAAAAATTAGCCTTACTGTCTTAGAGGGAGGAATGGCATTCCTGTCTACCCCATTAATCATAGAGCCCAGTCTCAAGAAATGAGCTCATGTGTAGGGAAGAAGGTAGTTAACACCATCCAACGAAATGATTCCACATGAACTGCAGTTCAGAATGGGAGGGAGCAGCATAAACTAGCTTTTGACTTTTCAGACTAGTGGACTGGAATTGGCAACAACTACATTGCGAGGAAAGACAAAACATTTAGTCACAAAATACATAATGGATCAATCTTTTTTGTTATTAGGGGAAATTTATTAAATAGAAACACCATACACCAGGGTGTATTTAGCATTTAGATTCATGTCAACATAAATGTACTGGAAGACAACATGAAGATCCAATTACCTTTAGGTTTTCCACTTTCTCCTCAAACGACTTGAAGGTGGGAGTGTTCCTGTAAAACATCACATGTGAGCTGTGACAGCATTAAAAGAACAGACTGAACTTGAACTGTTTCAATTTAACGACACAACCATCACACTTCAATAAAGTGCTAACTCCTAACACACAGGCCTGCCGGTGAAAGCCAGCACCTTACCTGATCACAGGCATGCTAGTGGAATGCTGTATGGAGCGTATACTATCAGACAGCATTAAGAAAAAGGAGAGAGAGGGTTAGTTGAGTTAGTCAAGGCTTGACTGCTGTGAGTATGGGAAATAAAGAGAAACAAAGCTTTAGCGTGTCATCTGTATTTCTGACCGTGAATGTTTATATATACACATAATAACCTAATAATAATAACAACAACATGTACACATTAAATCTTATAAAGACAGCTGGATTTCTTAGTGCGCATAACCCATTCTTTCAGTTTCACTCAGTTTTCTCAGTCTGCACACAAGCGTGATCTGGCATGGTTGCCAGGTCTGCTTTTTCTAAAAGACTTTTGTATTTTTTCATATTTTTTTTCCATTGACCTGCAGCATATTGCTCTTGAGGGATCTGGCAACCCCAGAACTAAAGGCAGTGAAACAACTACCAAACATTTTTGTGGTGACTGAAACACAGTATATGCTTATGTAAATAAATTACATAGTTTACATCAGATCCATTTGTGAGATCACTGGATGGTTGCAAAGCAGAAATCTGATTGTTTCTCCGATTCATGTAAACAACTGAGTTTTCTCATGATCTCATTAATCAAGTGCATGTAAACTCATTGATCGGACTAACTTTTGATTTTCTGCAGTTATTAAGGGATTACTGGTAAGATTAAGGATTATAATATAACTAATTTATAAAACTATAGTTATAGGTATAATAAATATAATAAAACACCTTTACATTGAACTGATGAAAGTTCCTATATATAATAACATATTTGGGGAGAATACGGGCAAGAGTGAGAGTGATTAGACGGACTTGGATGGATCAGAATCACCACCACAGCCACTTGGAGATCTAGAAGAAGAGGATCAAATGAATCGCAACATTTAAAACAGACCAAACTGAGTTATATTTACATGAGCTTATGTGTACTCAAACAGAGACTGCTGGACTTGTGAACTGAGGGAGTTCCAGAGACAATTTGTTTTTACTCAAATCACAAGTTTAAGAGTGCTTTGGTTTGAAGCAAAAATCAGTTTTGAACAGCTACACGCAATTCAACAGATTCATTACCAAGAACGCACAAATTGTTTACTTGGGTGTCCTGGACAAGCAGACTATGGATCCAGGCTATACTTTACTCCCAATTGACAAAGTAGGTTTCCCCCTGTTCATTAACCAGAGAAAATCCCTGAATTTAGGCTAGCAATCTGCAGATTAGTAGGAATTTTGTCAGCAATCTCTTAACATCTCACAAACACCTAATTATGTTAGATCTTATTCCAAGTCTGTCTAGCATCATCATGCCAGGAAATGTTGTCTTTATATGTGAGGTGATGTGTTATGTGTTTGGTTTTGTCAGTTTTATATCACTGCAGGCAGCAGAACAGCTCTGGTCTAACTGTGTGCTTCATCACACTAATCTTACTGACTGAGCTCCGTTATTACTGTGAACTCATGTTCTCAGAATAAGGAGAAAACCAAGCCCAGTCTTACAGATAAGACTGAGTAACATCTGATTCTGATCAGATTTGACATCACACACATGTACACATGACTTGAACCAGGCTGAATACAGGCTGAATTTATTTGTCCCAATCCCAAAAACTACACTTAAAACCCACTGCACTGCACAAAACAAGCCCAGTTATGAAAAGAGGAAGACAAACAGCCTGTATACACTCACCAGCCACTTTATTAGGTACACTTTAAGAGTACTGAGTTGGACCCTTTTTCAGAAATTATTCATAGCTTAGATTCAACAAGGTTCTAGAAACATTCCTCAGAGATTTTGGTAAAGACTGAGATCATGACATCACACAGTTGTTGCAGATAGGCTACAGAAATGGAAGATCAAACTGGGTGCCACTCCTGTCAGCTATGAACTG
>JAUZSU010178636.1:0-12696 GCA_034780255.1 Parotocinclus maculicauda | reverse complement strand
TACATACTGTACACGTTCTTTGGTCCGATTAAGCGAAATTTTGGTCCAAATAAGCGAATAACATTACACGTATATTAAAGGATTTGTTTCTGTACTTGAGGATTTGGTTGTGTGGCTGGTCCTATTAACCAGTGGTCCTACTAACTGGAATCGACTGTATATATATATATATATATTATACATGCATTAAATGCATATAAAAAGGACCCCAAAAATATTGTGAATTTTCTAGATTTCTGCATAAATATGACCTACAAATCATGTATGTATTGAGGAACATGATCAAATATTACATTTCTTTAAGTGACAAAAGTACGGAAACAACTACGATTATCAATTAATCCGAAGGTGAAATTAGAGTTAAATGTTTTCAAGGAATTAGATGACAATTTGGTGTGCATGGGGACTGTTGTATTAATAGAACAGGGATCTATCAAAGTCTGACCTTGACAACACATTGTTTAAGTGAATGAAGGCACAAACAAAGTAATGCATCATGAAGACAAGCCAGCTGTTATACAAAATGTTTTATAGAAAGACGAGACCAAAATGAAACTTTTTGGTTTAAACAAGAGCATTATGTAAAGATACTGGAAAACACAAAGTTTTCATAAGAATTTTATCCCATCTCTGAAAACTGGGGGTAGTAGGACCATAGTTTGGGTCTGTTTTGCTGCATCTGGACCAGGACGGCTTGTCATCATTGATGAAATAAGCCATTCTGAATTATACCAGCAAATTCAAAAAGAAAACATGACGACATCTATTGGTGAACAGATTTTCAAGAGAACATGGGTCATGCAGCAAGGTTACAACCCCAAGTACACAATTCTTTCTAAAAAATAATGGTTAAAGAAGAATTAAGTTAGCATTGGCAGTTGGCAGTTCAAAGTCAAAAGTTTATTTCAATATGAATGCTGTAGAAGGATCTGCAAAGAGCAGTTTATGTGTGGAAACCAACACCTCAGAGTTGAACCAGAGAAATGGACTATAATTGCAGGACTGATCAACGGTTATGGGAAACGTTTAGCTGCAGTTACTGCTGCAAAAGGTCACACCAGATACTGAAAGCAAATGATCGCACACTTTTGCCCTCATGATATCTAATATTATATAATTTTCCTCAATGAATAAAATGTAGTATAACAATTTCTCATTTGACTAATTAAATTCCCTTTATCCACTGTTGGGATAAATACGATCATGTCTAAGGACATATTTATGCACCACTGTGTGCATGTGCAGTGTTGTCTTCTGCAAGCCGAATTTTGAGCTGCACTGTCCGAACTGTGAACTTGACGGAGATTACATATAACCCTACCTCTGTGAGTAAAATAAGTTTTAGATTGCTCCTAACAAACACCGCTTTGAACACACACGTTCTGCCTTTAACTGCAGCACCATGATGCGCCAAGTCTGTTAAGATCAGTAAAATGGGAAAGTATACAGGGCTGATGCCCTCTGTTTTTTAGTTTCTATTTTCTCCGATGTTATACAACATCCCTGTGCATTGGCTTGAAACCTGTTGTCAGAACATGGCACTGCAGCAGGAGGTTAATGGAGGTGCACGGTCTCTCCTCTCAGCTTTCATGAGAGCACTTTCATCTGGCTGCAACCCAGCTCACAGAGTTGGCTTCATTAAGCACCAGACTTCCTTAGTCCCGTCAATATCTGACAGTGGGACTCTAATTAGACTCCAAAATCAGCTGATAAGGTGGGAGCGCATGAGGGTGCTCAACTAATTTCCTTCACTCCTATCTGATTTCTAAATTGACACACAGCATGATGAATTAGCAGCTCTGCTAAGAGGGCATATTGTAATACTCGTGTAGTAAATGAAATGAAATTAGTGGTTTCTGTGCCGCCAGGTATGTTGCATGTGTATTCAGCGTTCATTGGTACAGCAATCCCAAACGTGTGTGACTCATTAAAAGCGTGAAGAGAGAGAACCTCAATCCCTGTCAGGTAGAGGGAAGTGGTTGGTTGGATATAATCGGTGAATCTCAGCAGGATTTTCTCTGACATGGGGTGCAGACAAAATAGGAAGACGTTTGTCTAACCTTTGTCACAGCCGTTGGCGGCCACTTTGCTCCCGTTAGGGCACACGTCGCATTTCATGCCCTTCATTCCAGTCTTACAGGAGCAGAGACCTGTCATCTGCTCACAGTCATCCCTCACTGAGCCCACTGCATCACAGTTACATGCTGGAACAAGAAAGAGGGGTCACGTTAATAAAAGACAACATAATGGAACAGACCAAGAGCTTTCCCTTAGATTTGTTGTGCTACTCGATTGAATTGAATTACAAACACACAAGGCACAGATGCTCCGTGAACCCTGGACCGCAGCAGAAGCCACAGGCTAAAGCCAGTATGAGTTCACTGAATGGTCATGTACCTCTAGGCTGAACATATGAGCAGCAAAACACACACTAAGCCCATAACCACCTGTGGGACAATGAAGCCCACGCTGTACAAATCAATGCTTGTTTTCTCCCTCGGCCTGCGCACTACTATTCTCAGCAGGTCAGCGGTGTGTAAATACACACTTCCAGTTAGTCTCAACAGATCAAAAGCATGAGTCAATAAAAAATCACTGTCAAGGCTGAAAAGATCAGCAGGAAAGAAGGGTCAGCTGTCCAGGTCTGCACAGTGCCAGAGCTCACTCAGAACATTCAGCATAACATTTTTACAGTTCAAAGCAAAGTATTTGGTGTGAAGACTGCCTTAAAATGACAGACTTCTGAACATCAGTCTAAATAAATGACAGACTTCTGAACATCAGTCTAAATTGCCAGGAAGAAAATAAAACAACATTGACAGTGTCATGGATGGGAGGGATTAACTGGACAATGACAAGAACTGTATCTTTGCAACGCAGCACACTAGAGATAAATGCACAGCCATTGCACCCTGCTCTCTTCTGAAATATAGGCTCGCGTCTTAAATACAATGGAAATTGAATTTTTAGTTAACCTTCCATAAATTTGTGTATGACAAAAATAGAGATGAAAATAGAGAGTGAATTTTGTGCATTTTTGTCCAATTTTATTGGATAAACACTCTTTATACACTATATTTTTGGGTAAACACTTTTTGTTGGAGGGGGGATAAGTATATGATACACTGCCGATAATGGCGATATCTGTCATGTTTTATCTGTGAGAGACAGAATCTGAAAAATTTGTTTCACAGAATTTTTTTAAATCACAGAAAATCATATTGTATGATTTTTAATTAGTTAATTATCATTTTGTTGCATTAAATAAGTATTTAATACAATAGAAAAACAGAACTTCATATTTGGTACAGAAACCTTTGTTTGCAATTACAGAGATTACAGAGATCAGACGTTTCTTATGGTTCTTGACCAAGTTTGCACTGCAGCAAGGATTTTGGCCCACTCCTCCATACAGATCTTCTCCAGATCATTCAGGTTTAAGGGCTGTTGCTGGCCAACATTGAGTTTCAGCTTCCTTCAAAGATGTTCTAGTGGGTTCAAGTCTGGAGACTGGCTAGGCCACTCGAGGATCTTGAAATTCTTCTTCCTGAGCTACTCTTTAGTTTCCCTGGCGGTGTGTTTCGAGTCATTGTCATGCTGGAAGACCCAGCCACGACCCATCTTCAGTGCTCTTACTGGGGGAAGGAGGTTGTAGGTCAAAATCTCACGATACATGACCCCATCCATCCTCCCTTCAATACAGTATAGTCATCCCGTACCCTTTGCAGAAAACGTCCACTTTACGGTTGGGACAGAGTTCTTATCCTTCGTCTTCCTCCAAACACCAATCTGGTGTTTCTTCAATTTTCTAATAATTTTAACAACAGTTGTTGTCTGCTAACCAAGCTGTTGTCTATTGTCCTGCAGCCCAGTACAGGTCTACACTTTATTCCATGGTGTCCTTAGATAGCTCTTTGGTCTTGGTCATGGAAATGTGATTTTTTAATTTTTTTTAATTTTGTCTCTCACAGTTGAACTGTACCTATGATAAAAATTACAGACCTCTCCATTCATTTTTACTTTCTTCATTTCCTCATCAAAATTGATAATGGTCTTATGCCAGCTTAATAAGACAGAGTGCTTTGAAAACATGACCATTGAATTAAGCAGGTTGCTGCCAAATTAAAATGCTCATCTTAGGAGTGAGCCTCGCAGCTCTGAGAGCCTCGGTCTCTGCCTGTGTGGAGTTCTCCCTGTGTCTGTGTGGGTTAACTCTGTACTCTGGTTTCCTTGCACATTCCAAAGACATTAATGTTAGATTAATTGGTTTCCAAACTGTCCTAAGTGTGTGAATGGGTGTATGATTGTATGTGCTCTACAATGGATTGGGGCAATGTCTAGGGTTGTTCCTGCCTTGTGCCCTGGGCCCTGGATAAACACTGGCTCTGCCGTGACCCTAACTAGGATAAGTAGATAAGACTATGAATATTAGGAGTGTGCAAGTAAACACACTATCACACTTACGTGTGCAGCCGCTCGTGTTCTCTGTTACGATCCCGCGGAAATTCCAGAAGCCAGGTTCACATCGGTCACACTTGAGTCCCCCAACGCCAGGCTTGCAGGAACACTGACCAGTGCTTGGGTCACATGTTCCTACATATGAGCCATACTGGTTACAGTGGCACTTACCTAGGCAAACACACAGCTTTATTATTAATACGCAAAAAAAATCATAAAAACAAAGTACATACAAGAGACAGTGGGAAGAACTGTAGTCTTGCAAAAGACTACATGGCTGTTTTTACTGTCAGATTCAATAGTGTCCGCTATCTAGAATGGAGTTTTTAAGAGGCCATTTTAGGCAATGCGTTGGTGGTGCCATACCCTTTCCAGTACTTTGGAATGCCCTGAATGGTACTAGCTAAAGCCTCTGAAATCTTTAAGCCTAATTTGTGCTTTTGCACAGCTTTATCACAGAGCCTTTCCAACCATGGTGAAATATTATGTTACCATGGTCTAATGTAGTGGAAACCTTAAGTAACAGATGGGATTTTTCTGACTAAAAATCTACAATTGATTTCAGGTATGGGGACCACTAAACCTAGTGTGCAATCTGAAACATGACTAAGCACTTTTACACAATTAATTTAAATAGTTGACCAAAATGTAAATTTTTTACTTCAAATTGTCAGTGTCCTAAATTATAATGTGCAAATATACCTGGAAATGGTAGATTCATCTTAATTAAATTTGCAGGGATTCAATTGACACAAGGAAGGATTTTATAGGATTATGGAGTCATATGTATAAGTCGTGCCATTTCATTAAACTGAAACTTTGTAACACTCATTCTAAACCTACTTTCTTAGTTTTCTCATATAGGCCAAGGACAAATTACATACTGCAATCTAACATTAAAATATAATAAGCGCAAAATTATCACTGGTATACTACAGTTGTAACATCAAAATACAAACATATATAATATATACACTTATATATTATGTAAACATAATTTAGAAACACTTACTGTAACAGAACACAATGCAGTGAAAAAATAAAAAATAATAAAAATAATTTTATACCAACAACTGTATATCCTTCTTGCTCCATGACTATTTTGTTTTATACATTTTAATGATAAGGTGCAGAATAAATCATATGCAACGGGCACTGCTTTCTTTTTTTAAATATTATAAGACAGCTAATTAGTTAACACAGTCCACCACATAATTAGCTAGATTGCCTTTAGTAAAGAACAAACATATTTGTGAATGATGAAAGCTTATACTGCAGTACTCATATTTGAAGCAAGATTAATTTATGATGACTAATAAAATAAAAAACGCTGCAGAAAATGGACTCAGACATTTTGGACTCTGCATTGTTACATTTATAAAAACGTATTAAGAAGCAGAACAGAATAGTACTTCTGAACTTCACAGAAACAGAACTTCACGTACTGGGACATCCTGCCATTTCAACACCAAGTGCAGCGGTCTTCTCATCCTTACAACATCCATACACCGTCTGACTGCAGTGTACTATCGTACTCAAACCAGACTGGTGAATTTCTGTATCTTGGACTGGAGAAAGTACATAGGAAATGAGAAGAGCAATAGGCAAACAGGAACATGCTGAATGATTCCCAGCATTCTACTTAGACAAATTATACTAAGCAATCACAAGCGAAATGCAATTTAGAGCAGCACAATAAGAACTGATGCAGGAGCACAAGAGGGAGAGTCTGTGTTTGGTTCTGAGATAACAATTCTATTTACAGTTCCAGACTACAATTCTAAATCAGGGGACAATGATAAATCTCTCTTTGATTCTGTGCAGACTCACATATGACACATCCTTGACAGACCAGTTCTTCTCATTTATTCCCCAGCTAACAAAAGTTGCCCTGTACTGGGCAAAAGTTACCCAGTAACTTTGACTTCTGACTCGCTTCACAATATTCTTTTTCACTGATCTTCATTCCAGTCTTTGTGACTTTAAGCATAACCTAGCCCTTTTCATGCTGTTCATTTTCCAAAAAAAGTGGCTTCTCAGCTGCTCCCCTTCGAAAAATACCATTCCTGATCAAGTTTCTTTAGATTATACAAGGGTCTTGGCGACCAGATGAAGCTGTCAGATGCTGCTATTGCACAAGTGTAAGGGGAGGTCACACTAAATCAGCTTACTTGCCACTGTAGAGTATAGAGCTTTTTTTTTGTTTTTTAATACTGCATACAGTTTTCCTGATTATAATTTGATGGTTGTAGAAACTAAAACTTATATACATTTAATGCCATTACACCATTGCTAAAACAATGGTATATTTTATCTAATGGTGGCCTAAGACTTTTGCACAGTAACATAAAGCACATTTTACACCTCTACATAAGGTTCTAGAAACACATACTCATTTAAATGCATGCCTTAAATGGGCTGTAAAGCCTAAAACACTAAGACATATCTGACTGAATTTTAGTAGAAGCCAGATGGTCTCGGGCTCACATTTTTTTAATCAATTTCTTTCTTTTTTCTGGCTTTCTTCTGTTAATTTTGCCTTTCTTTAGGCCATTGAGTTGAATGGGTGTCAGCAGTAAAGAGAAGCAGCATATCTTTCTTTTTCCGCGTGTTTGCGTCGTGGCATCTGGATGAGCGACCACTAGGTTATAAATCATTGTGTCTCTGGTGAAAATGTGGTGTCGGCACTCTAATGGTGATGAGTCTCTGGGCTAGCAATTGCAAAGCCAGAAATTGGCTCTGGACACACTTCATTAAACCCTCCTTTCTGCACAGGCCATATTATGACATGGCAACTTTTAATTTCATACTTTCTTCCCCTGTCATTATTTTGGGGGATTTTTTCCACACCTCTTTACACCCACGCATCTTTGCTGCGCAATCATTCATACCATGACGGGATCTGTTATGGCAGTTGTTCTGTGGATCTTATGAGATACATTTTCTCTGAGGGTCTAAAATGTTTTTGAGATAAATAAGACTGTCCAGAAGAAGAACTTCACATTTTCAAGAAACTTTTCTTGATCTGTATTCACATAAAATTTTTTAGAAAAAACAGTTCTTTTAAAACGTATTGACGAAAATGATTTGACAGACTGAGCGAGTTGACTGAGGAATGACCGGAATGGAGGGAACAAATTAATCTTAGCGCAATGGAGCTTAAGGAATTGATTTCAGCAGTGACTACTATGGGCAGCACGGTGGGTAGCACTGCTGCCTCACAGCAAGAAGGTCCCGGGTTCAATCCCAGGGTAGAGCGGCTTGGGTCCTGTGTGGAGTCTGCATGTCCTCATGTGTCTGTGTAGGTTCACTCCGGGTACTCCAGTTTCCTCCCATATTTCAAAGATATGCGTGTTAAATTAACTGGTGTCTCTAAAGTGGCCCTTAGTGTGTGTGTGTGTGTGTGTGTGTGTGCCCTACGATGAGTTTGCGCCCTGTCTAGAGTTGTTCCTGCCCTTGCGCCCAGAGTTCCCCGCAAGGCCGTGTGGATTAAGCGAAAGATAATTAATGAATAAGTGAATGATTACTATTAAAATGTACAACACAAACATGTTCTCCCTTAAAAGCAAAATGTGGCTGATTTTTTACAAAACGCCAATGCATGTTACTCATCAAATATAATACTGTTTAATTTCTAACGTATATAAAGGGTATTATTTATTTAACATGCATATTTTATAGACAATTAGAAGGTTGTTAAAGCAGGCAATATCCATGGGTTGCAGCACCTGTGGTATGGCAATAAGACATTAACTGGACACAGATGTTCCTGAGAACGTTGGTTCAAACCCTGGTGTGGGCTTGCGATGTGAAGGCCAGGTGGTGTGGTTATAGAACAATGCGATGGACTGGTGCCTTGTTCAGAGTCTACCTCTGCCTGAACCCAGTGAATTTCGGGACATATATTAGACAACTTCTGCTATTCTGACCACTTAAAGTGGTAGCAAAATGGGAAACTTTTGGTTTAGCTTTTTCTGAGCTTTATCTTGGGGAAATTAACTGTTAGACAAAGTCCACACTGAGAGGATATTAATTGTTTGATGTATAACATAAGCAGGCTTATTATGCTCCAGCTTAGCTGTAATGCCTAACTTCATTTTTCCTGTGAGCAACTCACAGAGAGCTGTCTAATCCCAGGGGATTGTATATTGCTCTTAGTATGAGAGACATTCCTGACTATTTACACAATCACAACAACAACCTGAATATTTGCAAGATGTCCTTACTGCTAAAAAAGACACTGTGCTATTAAAGTCTGAGGTTTAAGACACTTTAGTGTTTGCAGTGATTCAGTGTTAGTGACATTTACTGGACTAGTTATAGCATAAATTGAAGAAATGAAGTTCACCATATTTATACTGCTCACAGAAATATGGGGATACTTCAAACTGTTATCTCCCATAATTAAATATCCAATAATTTTTGTGAGCAGTGAAGTTTAATAAGTTAATTCAAGACAATCTTAATAAGTCAGTTAGACACCATTTGGTGCTAGTACAGTGTCCAGAAACTGGTCTGAACTGTGAAAACAGAGTAAAATAAGAAATAAGAATAAAGAATAATACACACGAATAGAAGAATAATAGTAGTAATAATAGAATAATACATTATCTATAACTTAAGAGCACATTCACACACACTCGTTCACTAAACTTAGACATGGACACTTTGAGACACCAGTTGACCTAAGACATGTCTTTGGAATGTGGAAGGTCCAGGTTCCACAGATGGAAAAAGGTCTGAAACGTTCAACTTATTAACAAGCACTTCTAAGACACAAGCCTGTTAAGGAAGGGAATAAGCAAAAAGTAGCAACTCATCCTGGCCACTTCTCAAGAGCAATTCACTCAAGGCTGTCTGGGGGTCACAGAGAGCTCATTTCCAATTAGAAAAATTAACAATGTGCTCTGAAGGCTGCTCTTTCTTTTCTAAGTCTGAGGTCACCAAGTGGGCTATCTGGTACTTATGAACTGCAAAGGCCCAATTGAGATTTCCATTGATCTGAACTCTGTGGAAGGAGGAGGCAGCCGAAAGTCCCTTACATCAGTAGAAAGTTCTCCAAAAGGATTGATTTTTCACAGTCACTGCAGAAGCATGACTGAGCCTGGCTAGGAGGCCTGAGAGGCTTTGGAGCAGGAAAGTCAGCAAGTGGAGTTAAGGGGAGGTAAAGATAAGAAGGGATTGAAAGACTATGGTAAGGGAGGGCTAGATACAGTAGGCAAAAGGAGACTGAAACAGGGTGAGAAAGAAATAGAGGAAAATATGTTTCTAGAATGAAGCCCTACTTAAGAGCTCTCTCTCCCTCTCTCTCCATCTTCCGTTTCTGTATTTCACAAGCCTCTTGACAAAGTCCAGTGCTCACTGTTTATTGAAGCAGTGTTGTACCAGGGCATTTTGCCACCAGTGACTGAGCATCTGCCATTCTCCACAAAAAGACTAAAAGAGAGTTTCCTCACCTGCACATGGACCTTGGTTCTGGAGCATTAGATCAATCTGCTTCTCACACCTGGCCTTCTTCAGCTCACACTCGTTATAGTAAGTGTTCATGTCTGAGCCGCAGACCTGCAATAATACAAGAGCAAACACATTTCATAGTGTTACAGTGACAAGTAAAGAAAGAAATGACCTTATTACAGCTGGGTGATATTACATCATTTACTGCATCTCTTCTTCATTTTTTATATAATTGTTAACATTAACTACTTAAATCTCTTGAAGTAACCCACACTATGACTAAACCAGCATTTTGGTCTACTCCAAGGAATCGCATAGTCAGTCAGATAAAGCTTACATTTTTGCATCCACTTTAATTACAACATTGAAAAAAGATAGCTATAGATGAAGGTGAAAACCATACAAAGCACACATATTTCTTTATATCTTCATTGAATCAAGCTTATCTTTAACATATCTTGGAAGATTCTAAGAATAAATCCATGAGTTAGTTTGACATCAAATATTTAAACCTTTACATGATTTATCCTTGTGCACAGAAGACTATGTATGTGCATAAATATATTTTCTTCACTACACAGTGATATGTTGTTAGGACCATTAAAGTCCTAATATCGTGGTTACCTCAGTTTTCGACTACCTCAGAACTCAGCAAATTTGGTTTTCGATGCAATTTGGCTCTCGTCATTTGCTTAGTATTTCGCGCACTTTTTTAAACTTCTATGAACTGCGCAACTCTGGTCAGCAGAAAGTTGATTCAGGAGTCACGATTCAACACACAGTGATTCAGGTTCACAATAGCCTTTGTTCAGAGAAGGTCTGTGCCGAAGGTCTTTTATTTCCTCATCTACAGTACCATACTTTAGTGCAAATAAGTCTCCATAGGTCCTTAAAAGGTTATCTAAAAGCAAAAAAGTAAAACAGGGACTAAAGTATCCTAATTAGCAGCCAGTTAGCTTAGCAGCTATGTTAGTGTATGGAGTAAGTGCTTTACTTTTACTTTTCACTGTCACTCCATTACTCACTAAATCACATTATTTTTTTAAAAACTTTAATATAAAATAAGCATTGACCTAGAACTGAGCTCTGGCAAGCTCTGCACATTGACCAAGATACCGATTTTTTAACAATGTTGTGTGGTATCTCGTCTGACCCTCAGGTCTTCTGAAAGACACAGAGCCCTTGCCATTACAACCCTGCAGGCAAGACGTGCTTTATTAAACAGAAGGTTAAAAGGCTACCCACAGTAGGTGGATGAGGTCACTCCAGTCTTTCTGCAAGATGTGGACCTCTGTCCTTGACCTCATCGATGGCCTCAGAGGGCTACAGAGCTGTGCCTCATGGATGACAACAGAAATGACTCTGAGAGGGTTTTGGCTGGGGGAATGGATTTATTGTGCTGGCTTGTATTGTGCATCATTTGATATCAAATAATAAGTAGGAGGTTGGGGATGAACTACAGAGTGGGTGAGTTTCACCTGACTGCGAGGGCTATTCTGGCAGCTGAAGTCGCACAAACAGCGGTCATCCTCTGAATCTTCATCCCATGTACCACCAAACTTTTTGCAGCGCTCCTGTTCACATGCTTCCAGCCCAGAGCCCGAACCTCCAGACCCGCAGTCTACAAAAATGAATATAAGCATAAATACACTGCTGTCACATAAAGAGGTAACTTGACAAGTGCAAGAGAGACAGAGAGAACAAGAAAGAGCAAGATAGCGAGAGAGAGGGAGAGAGAGAGAGAGAGAGAGAGAGAGACAGAGAGAGAGAGAGAGAGCGAGAACCTATATAACAGCAGCCCAGGTCTCTAAGCCGGTTAGACTATGTACTTTAGAATTTGCAAAAACAAAGCATGAAGACAGAAAGACACAGGGGACCAAACAAACACAGGCATGCATTTGCATATCTTAATGCGGCACATTGCCTACTAATAAAGAAAACTATTCTTGGATACTCTTAACAAACTTTTTTTTTTTTTTAATCCATGATTGCCAAGAATTAATAGGCACTAGCTTGAAGTAGTTTTACAGCCTGAGTATGCCGAGCAGTGGTTATTGAAATTTTCTTCATGTTGGAGTGGAGACTGAAGTGAATGTACCGCTGGACACACAAGATAATGGTTAACCATGGAAAGAAAATGAACAGAAACACCACCAAGGGGACTTTTTTATATTTCAATTAAGTAGAAATGCTACAGATTATTTTTTTTTAAGCATTTGCTTGCTCAGATGGGTTTGAGAAAAATGCAATACGGCACTATTTTTGTTATTTTTCACTTTTCATCCCAAGCCATAGGATACACATTTAATGCCTGGTAAAGTTTCACATCATGTATTTACACACCGTTTTTATAAATACTGTGAGTAAAAATGTAAAAAATAGAGTAATAATTGTTTGTTGGATGTCATATACGTAAATTAAGATCACAACTATAGAGTTATTTACAACCTACCATTAATGAGCCTGGTGAAAGATGGAAAGATGGAAATCTAATAAAGATTGTAAACATGCCTGATAAATCTAAAGCTAGGATTTGAAAAAGAGTAGGTTGTCATATGGGCCAGTGAGGGCAGGGTTGAGAAGAGATAACCCACAAAAACTTGGAGCATTGATAAAATTCTCAATAGTCATACACAGGTATTGCTCACAACATCCACAATGTGTTCCGTGATATTACATGTTATGTGATCTTGTTGTATAAGCACCATATACAGTGCATCCGGAAAGTATTCACAGCGCTTCACTTTTTCCACATTTTGTTACGTTACAACCTTATTCCAAATT
>JAUZSU010178625.1:0-12696 GCA_034780255.1 Parotocinclus maculicauda | reverse complement strand
GAGTACCCGGAGTAAACCCACGCAACCACGGGGAGGACATGCAGACTCCACACAGAAAGGACCCAAGCCGCTCCACCTTGGGATTGAACCCGGGACCTTCTTGCTGTGAGGCAGAGGTGCTAACCACTCAGCCACCGTGCTGCCCGAGCAGTGTTTATACACTGGATCAAAGACAGGTTCTAGATTAGACAGATCTAGACTATTGTCAGCCAAGTCCAAAATGTAGGGTCTGATATGATATGGGGTTGGGTCAGTGCCCTAGGATAATTTCATTTTTAGTTCTATGATGACAGCATTAATGCAGAAAGGTACATTAAGATTTTAGAGCAACATTCATTTCGTTAAGATTACGTATTTTTCAGGGACACCCATACATTTATTAATAACATAACAAAAAAAAAAGTCAAATCAGAAAAGGACTGAAATATGTAAATCCTTTCAAGCCTTTCTTTTAAACATTTCATTAATTCTCTCACACGTTTGCTGACAATCTGGAGATTCTCTGCCCTCAGGGACTTTCATGTCATGGATGTTACACCAAATCATGATAATTATAATCTGTTCACATGACCTATTTAAAATTACATTATTATTTAGTTTGTTTTTCATTAATTACTAGCTCCAAATTATAAACTTTTTTTGGAATGTGCTACAGGCCTGAATTGCAGGAATGGATGTGTTTTAACAAATGAAATAAAGTTGACCTAAAAAAACATGAAATCTCTCAGGTTTATATGTTTGCAATGAAATAAACGTAAGTGTAATTGCAAGTAGGACTGCACAGGCTTAGCGGTTTAGGTACTGGACTTTAGCCCAGGTCCAGAGATCAAATCCATTGCCATGGTCAGCTTCTTAACTCACAATTGCTTGGATTGTAAGTCACTCTGAATAGGGTGTTTACTGAATGTGAATGTAAAAGCTACCCATGATTTCCATGTGAATATAATTCAACTCCAGGAATGTGATGAGAATGCACTAAGCCTTCTCATTTGGCACACCTGAGAAAAATTCACCTGAAAACTGTTAAAGTAAAAATATGTCAACCGTCATCCTTACATGTAGGTCATTTAATATTCTCAAAGACAAGAAATATTTTGCCAATTTGACCCTAAACACATCACCCGCAATAATGTGTATAGTATAAACACTTCACTATTCACAAGACTACACTGTCCTTATGAGGATGACACTTGTTCATATGTGAACAGTTTACAGTAAACCTTGTGAAATCCATTAAATCTTTGTAGGACACTGAGAATTATAAAGAAATTGTTTTAATGTAAAAAAATTTACGGCTAGGTTTGTTATCTGTTCCACAAACAGTAGAACTACATTCATATAATTTATTTCAATAGCAGATGGAAAGTGAAGTTAATAATTAATAATAAAGAATTAATAATGACAGTCTGTTAATAATGACCAGTGATAAGTCTTTCTATCACTATTTACTCACTAATTTATTTACAACATATAGCAGATATATCAAACATATTAAACAAAGCAAATTGTCATTGAGGTCCTCTAACGACCTGCCTGTATGATAACTTTGTGTATCTAAAATATTTTAACTGTGTCCACAAACAACTTACCAACTTCCTAGATGATATGAAGCTATTTGATTGGTTGTCATTGAGACGATCAAATGACCTACCTGTATGACCCAATTGTATCTGAAGCTTGAGAGGTTGGATTGTGGAGTATAAAAGGGGGAGCTGGTTTTCATGCTCAGACACTGTAATGTGTCTCTGAATAAACATCAGCAGGACAGAAAGGATTTCACCATTCATCTGCAGAAGAATGGGGTTAGGAGTAAGTGGTCCACATTTGATTGCATAACTTTTTGTATAGCTTTTCACAACTCTAATGTACTTCTTTAATAGTTGTATTTCCATTAGGAATTTACCTCATGAACACAATAATAATAAACATATGCAGCATTATTTTATACTAAGGGTGCTGACAGAAAGATGGTGCAGGGATTAGTGCTACCACTTTACAGCTCCAGAGATACCTGGACTCGTCTGTGTGAAATCTCCATTTTCCGTGTACTCTGGCTTCCTGTTAGTGATAGTGTGTGTGTGTGTGTGTGTGTGTGTGTGTGTGTATTCTCATGCCCTGCGATGAATTGGTGCTGTGTCTAGTGTTGATTTCCCCCTTGCATCCTGTGCTGCCATTTAGGTCCCAGCATCTCGTGACCCTGAATTGGATTAAGCAGATACGAAAATGTATGCATGAATATATTGACTAAGGGTGTTTCATTTGCCTGTTTTATTTCATTGTATCATTTAAAAAGGCAGGGAATGACAGGTATAGGTTGGCATCAACATCAGAGAATGGTGAAAAGAAGAAAGGAGGCAAGAAAGACCAGAAAGACTTGGATGAGCTGAAGAAAGAGGTGGACTTGGTAAGGAGCACCAAATAATTTAGCATTGTGAGCATTGTGAGAAACCTCACTAGTCGATAACTTGACTCAGGTCAAGTTATCCTGAGGCAACAGTTCCCAGAGTTACTGATAGAGCTTGTGTAAAAAGTAAAGTGAAAATATTGTTTGAATGAACTTTTTCTCACCGCAGGATGATCATAAGCTGGCATTGGAAGAACTTCAACGTAAATATGGCACTGATCTAAAGAAGGTGAGTATTATTAATGTTTGAATTCCATAACTTAAGCAGATTATAGTTTGGTGGCCAAATTTCCAAAATTGTTTTCTTGATTACATACTAAAGGGTTTATCCAGTTACCGTGCCAAAGAAATATATGATCGTGATGGACCCAATTCATTGACCCCACCTCCTACTACCCCAGAATGGGTCAAGTTCTGCAAACAGCTCTTTGGTGGCTTCTGCACATTGCTGTGGATTGGAGCTTTCCTGTGTTTTCTGGCTTACACAATACAGGTTTCAACAGAAAGTGAACCTTTAAATGATAATGTAAGAAGCACATTTTTATTTGCATTGAAAAATCATATTTTAATAATTTAAACCTTTAGTGAATCTTTATTGAGGATTTTCTGTGTTCAAACCTGGAGCAGCAAAAGTTAGCTGAAGGTAATACAGCTGTGTATTAACATATGTATCCCTGTTCAGTTGTACCTGGGTATCGTTCTTGCTGCTGTGGTAATGGTCACAGGATGTTTCTCATACTATCAAGAGGCAAAGAGTTCAAAGATCATGGAATCCTTCAAGAAACTTGTTCCACAGGTATATGGTTATATACATTTCTATATTAGAAATACACATTTCGTTTAGTACATAGGTGTAATAATGAATCTGATGACACTTGGATTACTTAGCAAGCTTTGGTTATTCGTGATGGCGAGAAGAAGAGCATTAATGCTGAGGATGTGGTTGTTGGTGACCTTGTGGAAATTAAAGGTGGTGACCGAATTCCTGCTGATTTACGAATAATTTCTGCACAGGGTTGCAAGGTAGTACAATCAATATAAGTGATTTATCAATCATTGTGAAAAAATATGTCATCAAGGTTTGATTTCTTTTTCAGGTGGACAATTCCTCGCTTACAGGGGAATCTGAGCCCCAAACCCGTACCCCTCAATTTTCAAATGAAAACCCCCTAGAGACAAAAAACATTGCATTTCTGTCCACAAATTGTGTTGAAGGTGCAAATTATCTATAAAACTTCTACAAAACGTATTTACTTAATTATCTATTAAGGTCTAGTTAAATAATAAGAACAAATAAACTATATTATTATATTATATAATATTATATATTATACTTTTCAGGTTCTGCCACAGGTATTGTGATCAACACTGGTGATCGCACTGTAATGGGCCGTATCGCTATCCTGGCATCTAGTCTTGAAGTTGGACAGACACCAATTGCCATAGAGATTGAACATTTCATCCACATTATTACTGGTGTAGCATTTTTTCTTGGCGGAACCTTCTCCATCTTGTCTCTCATTCTTGGATATGGCTGGTTGGAAGCTGTCATTTTTCTTATTGGACTTATTGTTGCCAATGTCCCAGAAGGGTTACTTGCTACAGTCACTGTAAGTAAAACTTATCCAACTTACTATATAAGATCATACACACAATAGATTAATTTTCATTTGAGAGCTGTTAGATGTATGAGAATATTTCACAAATACTGGAAGACAGTAAAATCCAAAGTACTTCCTAATACCTAAACTGTGGATCTATGCCTTTTATGACTGATTAAACCTCAACTCTTCCAATATCTAAGCTTAAACATCCATTCAGAACTAAATCCAACATGTTCCATAACTAAGCATTTAGTGTAGCACTTTCAGAGACTTAAATTTTTAGTGAGTATAACTCCTGCATGATTTTTTGTAAATGCACTACAGCATTTATGGCATCATAGTTTTTCATACTAAGAATGACATGCCAAGAACAATATTTAGTTTACACTCATCTTTTTAGGTGTGTTTAACTCTAACGGCTAAGCGGATGGCAAAGAAGAACTGTTTAGTGAAAAACCTTGAAGCTGTAGAGACCCTTGGCTCCACCTCCACAATATGCTCAGATAAGACTGGAACCCTAACCCAGAACCGTATGACTGTGGCTCACATGTGGTTTGACAATGAGATCCATGATGCAGATACTACAGAGAATCAAACTGGAACATCTTTCGAAAGGAGTTCTCCCACTTGGGCTGCACTTGCACGTGTGGCAGGCTTATGCAACCGTGCCGTCTTTCTTGCTGGTCAGGACAGTATTCCCATTCTAAAGGTATTTATATGTCCTATCAAATCAGTGATTATTTTTATTTAATTAAACTGTCATACCTAAAAATAATATGTTTCAATAAATGTCCAGCATGAAACTGTATGAAAACACCCAACAGTATTCTACGTCTAAACTTATAACACTAACTCCAGCCCTAACTCAAATATTACAAATTTTGTCATCCATGTTTATTGTGCTAGCAAAATATGGACAAACACTGGCTATATGCATCTGCTAGCCCTAAAGCTGACTCTAATAATATTTCAGAATCATATTTAAAAGCTATTTTATTTATTTAATATAAAAAACTTTTGGAATATTTACTGTTTTATTAGCAAGGAATTGGATGTGTACAAATATTTTGCAAGTTCATATTTTAACCCAAGGAACACAAATATATGAAAGTTCTTAAATGATGTCCATGTTAATTAAACATGGCATAGGCACAACATACTGAGAGGAACTCATCTATCATTCAGATCATACTATCATACAAATCAGACAGTCCTGTTTTTTGATAAAGCTTGTACAAACTAAACCATAACAACCATATAACTCCTATCAAACTGGACTTGACATTTATTTATAATCTTTTATATTACATTCCTTACATATTATTTTAAACCTTTATGAGGACAACTGGTAGATAAATGTTTATTCCTTTTCCAGCGAGAGACCACCGGTGATGCCTCAGAATCTGCTCTTTTAAAGTGCATTGAACTTTCTTGTGGATCAGTCAAGGACATGCGAGACAAGTATACAAAGATTGCTGAGATCCCCTTCAACTCCACCAATAAATATCAGGCACATTGCATTTAATGATTATATTTTTCTTTAAAGATGTAATGGGATCCAATATGCTAACTAATCTGTCTTAAACTAGCTCTCAATTCACAAGAACCCCAACACTTCAGAGACAAAGAACCTGCTTGTAATGAAGGGAGCTCCTGAGAGGATCCTTGACCGATGCTCAGCCATAATGATAGAAGGAAAAGAGGAACCCCTGGATGATGAGATGAAAGATGCTTTCCAAAATGTGTATGTGAAACTGGGTGGACTTGGAGAAAGAGTGCTTGGTAGGTCTACTGTCAACATGAATATGGAAGGTTGCCATTTAAATTCACTTAATGCAATGCATAAAGAGACAAACAGATCAGTAATCAAGTAATTTTGTTAAAGGTTTCTGCCATTTCAACCTCCCTGATGACCAGTTTCCTGGGGACTTTGAATTTGATATCGAGGATATAAATTTTCCCACTGAGAACCTATGTTTTGTTGGCCTCATGTCCATGATTGATCCTCCTCGGGCAGCTGTACCAGATGCTGTTGCTAAGTGCAGGAGTGCTGGAATCAAGGTTTACAGTGTTAACATGTGCTATATCTTAGACCTGTTTGAGTTTATGAAATACTTCCAAAATAAGTCAAGGGTTCCTTGAATTCTTAGGTTATCATGGTCAAAGGCGATCATCCAATCACAGCTAAAGCCATTGCTAGGGGTGTGGGTATCATTTCGGAGAGCAGTGAGACAGTGGAAGACATTGCCACTCGATTGTGCATTCCTGTGGATGAAGTTAACCCCAGGTAAGCAAGAAGCTTGACATTATGCTTGGATTCGACCAGTTTTTTATGTCATATCAATGTAAGAAACTGTTTTTGGTAGAGATGCAAAAGCCTGTGTGGTTCATGGAGGAGAACTAAAAAATTTACCTCCAGAGAAGCTAGATGACATCTTAAAATACCATTCAGAGATTGTCTTTGCAAGAACATCTCCACAGCAAAAACTCATTATTGTGGAAGGATGCCAGCGACAGGTACCACTTCATATTGATTTAGTAAACAGCAGTGGTCCATGGTTACCCTAGTGGCGCATTTTAGCTTGTTTTTGAATGCTTTTAATTTTCCTATACAAATAAAATGTCTGAAAATGTTATAACGCAACTGCTAGGATTGTTTTCAATCACAACCAATATACCATGACCATAATATTTCTACACAAATACTCTAAATTTTATTATATGTGTATTAATAATATAATCACTATAATTAAATCAAATAAATTTTTCCTCATTTAAAATCACCAACAGGAGGCAAGAAAAAAGCCTTGACAATGCAAGCAGACCAAAGACGAACCCAAACTCTGACTTCATCTCAGTCCAACCAAAAAAGCCTGCAAACCAGTTTACAGTTTCTAAAAAAACACCAGTTTTCTAAAAATAAATGATATTTCTAATGCCTCCAGTACTTTTGAAAGATACACTTTGTTGTATGTTGATTCTTGTTGTTAATTATATACATTTTTCACTAACCTTTTTTATTCTGTATCAACAGGGAGCCATAGTAGCCGTGACTGGTGATGGTGTAAATGATTCTCCTGCTCTGAAGAAGGCTGACATTGGTGTAGCTATGGGTATTGCTGGATCTGATGTCTCCAAACAGGCTGCTGATATGATTCTTCTGGATGACAACTTTGCCTCTATTGTTACTGGAGTAGAAGAAGGTAGAAATATGACATAATAATAAATTTAATTTCAGGTGTATGGTATTCTGTACATTTCAGCTTTTTAATGGAAATTCTATTGTCTTATTAGGTCGTCTTATCTTTGACAATTTAAAGAAATCCATTGCATATACTCTGACAAGCAAAATCCCCGAAATGTCACCATTCCTCTTTTTCGTAATTGCTGGCATTCCCCTTCCACTGGGCACTGTCACGATTTTATGTATTGACCTTGGAACTGACTTGGTAAGCATGCATAATCAAACATTTTAATGTTACCACAAAAACAATTAAGGTAACTGCATTTACTATGTCTTACAGGTGCCAGCTATTTCTTTGGCATATGAGCCTGCTGAAAGTGATATTATGAAGAGACAGCCCAGAAATGCCCAAACAGACAAACTGGTTAATGAAAGGCTCATTAGTATGGCTTATGGTCAGATTGGTAGGAACGCACTGACTACATTAAGATACTATTTAAAAATGGATGTTCCTTTCATACCCCTAATTATGATTGTTTTATATTAGGATATTAGACACATCTTTACCTAAACCTAATGTAAATAAGTGGCAAAAAAAAGTATGACATTTTTTAACAATCCCCCAAAAAAAAGTCCCAATCTGCCTACATAAAACACAGATTCTTTATTATACCTATACCCATAACAGCGCAGATTAAATTAATTATTTCTTATTGTTTCTAATGTCAGCTGTCAGAGTGGTTGTCACCAAATTCTGTTTTAAAGAATAGATTTACTCACTTTGCCAGTTTTCTCATGTGTTCACATGGGTAAAACAGACACGATGTTGTAGAGGTTTGGGTTAAAACAGATCATAGCACAAATCCTGTAGACATCTAAGGACTGAACACTTACATTTTCAATTTTTTCTTGTGTTTCAATCTGAAAGAGCAGATTTAGCTAATATGCTAGAGTAGTCCAATTACAAACATTGAAAAAGAGCATGTGTACATTTGGTCTACACTCTTTCATGTTTTATATTTTTTCTTTCTAGGTATGATGCAAGCAGTAGCAGGTTTCTTTACCTACTTTGTGGTCCTTTCTGAGAATGGATTCAGACCATTATCATTAATAGGACTCCGCATCACCTGGGACAATAAGGATTTCAATGACCTTGAGGACGTCTATGGGCAGCAATGGGTATGTATAATACTGCCTGCACCAATCAACCACACCATTAAAATCATTCAACTTTTCAAAATGTATTGCCAATTTTCTCTACTCCACTTAACATATAGTTGCAGTTGTTAAAAAAAGTTACAGTCTGTAGTCCCTCTCTTCCCCTGCATACTTGCATTATTTGTGTGGTGGATCATTCTCAGTACTGCGGTTCCACTGACCAGGTGGTAGCTTATTAGTGTGTATTAAACTGGTAGTAGTGGCTCAGACATAGCAGATGCTGTTGAAGTTGAATACCAGCAGTGTCACTCCATACTGAGGGAAGAGTATTGCACCAACAGCATGGATTCATGATCCTCCATGTTTGTGTTAACAGTCCAGACTGTTATGAGTTGTGGTGTAGGACCCAAGGATGCGAGAATAAAGGAACCCCACGACATATAATAATAATGGGGAAATAACTACAGAAGCAAAGCAAAAGGCTCTCCAAAGTACAAAAATAAAAAGGGGGGAAATTCATGCAGCTGTGATGCGTCCCAAATGGGAATGGCACCCCTCGGCTGACGCGAACGCGAATGCTACAATGTGCGCCGATACGGCAGAGGGCAATCATGCGGTGAGCACGAACGAGCGACGATTTGGGACGCTTTCCAAATCAAGTGCGCAAAGGAGCTCCGGAACGCCAGAGGGCGAGCGTGAGCTCGAGCGTGCGGTAGCACACAGGGAAGTCAAACCGGGGCGCATCTCAAATGGAGCGCGCAGCTAGCTGAAGTGAGTCTCAATGGGAGCCAAATGAGGACGGGAAGGGAAACCCTGAATCTATCCCTAACGCTCTAGATATCTCAGAGGTTTCCCCCGTACACATCCATCGGCTCTATACGCTCCGGGATGTCACCGTCTATGTTTTAAATAAATTGCGACGTGAGCGAGGGACCGTACGTTTGTTGACGACATAGCCCCTAACAATGCTGGGGGTCGTACTTTTACAGTAGACCCCCCAGGTGTTTGATATCACGTCGTAAATTAGACACCGGATATAACCCGCGTAACCGGACACTCTGTAGGCTGCTGGGGCGCACCACGAGCACACCAGGCATTTAAGGTAAGCCTCGTAACACAACCTGGAGGAAACAAGAGTGGGAAATGCTTTAGTGGAACACTTTGGCCCCATTAGTCATTAATCATGCCATATGGGTATTGCTGCTGACCATTTCTTCATAGCTAATTCCAGCACGAAACAATGTCACAAAACAAATATTGCCTCAAACTTGTTTGACCATGAACATGACAATGACTTCTTCAGTCCTTGTCAAATCTGAAATGCAATCATACACCTTGGGTATATGGCATAAAGTGAGATTCTTAGCAACAAAGGATCTGAACACATATTCCATTCAATTTAATTCAATTCAATTCAATTTTATTTACTGGAATTGTGTGATGCAATCATGTAAACATGGAAAATCATTGTCAATGATTGTTTCCAACATTTTGTGGATTCCATCCCATGAACATTTAGACCTGTTTTGAGAGCCAATGGGGTTCTACCCTGTATTAATACAATGTTCCTAATAATTTGTGGGTGTATACTGTATCTCTTTCTCTTTTCAAAAAGAGTAAAACAATAACAGAGTTTTGGTAAATATTGATTATCAACTTCCAGAACATCTGTTTTTTTGTTATTATTATTATTATTATTATTATTATTATTATTATTATTTCTAGAATGTTGAAATATAAAATGTGTCTAAATTAAAATTTATGTTTTAGACAGATTGTCTTGAGTTTTTTTTTTTTAAGTTTGAATAAATATATTTTAGTGAGTCTTGATTTCAGATTGTAAGACAAAGGCAGAATGATTTATAATAGGTATGATGATTTCCTACAGGTATTTTATATATATATATATATATATATATATATATATATATATATAAAATCAAGTATTTGTATGAAAATATTTTACTTTATATGTTAAGTGAATGTTTTTTAATCATTTTAAACTTTGCACTTATTATTTCTCTTATTACACGTGTCTTAAACACCTATTGCCTAGGTTGCCTAATGTTTATTGCCTAAAACATTATTTCTACATTGTATGATATTTCTACAGTGTATGATGTATGTGAATCCAGTAAAACAGTAATATTGTCTGACTTGCATTACATTGCCATTGCAGACATATGAGAGCAGAAAGATTTTGGAATACACATGCCACACTGCATACTTTGTAAGTATTGTGATAGTGCAAGTGGCAGACACAGTCATCTGTAAGACCAGAGTTAATTCAATTGTACAACAGGGAATGAGGTATGTTATAATATAAAATTTAAACTATTGCATGTTGGAGAAGCAAATGATGAGTGAACTTTATTAATACTCATTGCTACTTTTGCCCCTTTAAGGAAAAACAAAGTCCTCATCTTTGGTTTATTTGAGGAGGCAGGACTTGCAATTTTCCTGTCTTACTGTCCAGGAACTGATGTTGCCCTTAGAATGTATCCACTTAAGTAAGTCGTTCATATATGAAATGTCCTTACAAAATAATAAAATACTTTGTGATAGTTTGAGCTAAAACAGATGCTGACTCATATAATGTCATGCCTGTATGTAAATGTATGCCTACCTTTGAAATATATAACAAATTGTTATATAGAATTATAGTATCAATACTTGCCATTGTGTATAATTGTACTGTAGTACAACTTTAGCATACTCCAGAAGTGCAGTTATTTATATAGTAAACTTAAGAAAACTGTTAATTAAACACAAGGTCTTCAAAAACATGATTTCAGACCAATGTGGCTGTTATGTGCTATACCATATGCACTCCTCATCTTCTTCTATGATGAAGCAAGAAGATATCTTCTGAGGAGAAATCCAGGAGGTATGATATTGCATGCCATATGGGAAATCCTAGCTTTGAATTGTAGTGGTAAAATAAAAAGCATATGTCTCATAATAATTGTATTTACAGCCTATTAAATGTGTTTCGACTGGCTATTCAAGTGGTTATGTGAACAGCACACTCCAATATCTTGAACTGGATTAAGACTAAAAACTAAATTGTATTAGAATAAAATTCTGAAAATGTGGAGGTTGGCATGACGAGAATGTAGCCTGAACAGGGTTCCAGTCCATTTACAGGGCTAGGTAGGAATTGTTGGTCTCCCTCACTCAGACATGTTTAGTGCTACATGGATGATGCATGGCATGACCAGAATGCACCAATGGAGCTAGCAAATTCCCGCTATGCCACGTGGACTTGTACAATATATAACTCTAAATAATATTTATCTCAACGAGTATTGTCCATTACTATTAATATGCAGGTGTGGGAATGTACTCTTGTTCCATGATTAGATTGCTTTCTGTTTTTGTTCACAGGTTGGGTGGAAAAAGAGACCTATTACTAAAGGAATCCTCCATAACAACAGCCCATCAATCTCCTACAAAACCCAATACACTTCTGCACACTACAGTTAATCTGCTCTCTCCATGCAACTCTAGCAATGTCTTACTTTTGAGCTTTACTAAAACACACTGATACCCATGTGTAAGACATATATGTATTTGGTGCTGAATTACCATGTACTAAAAAAGCAAATAAATGTTTTTCCTAAGCTGGAAATCAGTGTGATTTTTTTTATGTTTTAAAAATTTTGTGAACTGAGAACATCAAAACAAAATTCGATGTGAATAGTTAATGTCATAGGCAAAGAACTGGGCATGTTGGGTAAGGTTTGAAGAAGAGTGGATTTCTCATTTTAAACATATTTGATCATTTTTTATGATCTGTGGCTTTGCACGTTAGTCATGCATTTACATACTTGTGTGAAAGATGGACATAAAAAGTAATAAAATGTAAATGTAATAGTACAGTATGACAATTGCAAGTAAAATAGACCTCCTTGAAAACCTTAGGACAATTTGCATGAATGTGCCCATTTTCGAAAAGACAATGGTGATTTAAGACAATGTGTATTTTTTATCTTTAATCTTTAAACCCAGGTTTTCAATCAGATGGGTTATGTCAGATAAACTTGGATTATTACTTTAAATATTTGCCTTGCTGGAAAATCATAACTATAGGTGTAGCTTCTTGTTAGATACAGCTGGATTTTCATATGCAATCTAAGTAAATCATGGAGTCCAATAAGTTTAAAGGCTACTATTAAGAAAAGACTGACATAAAATGGGAATAAAGTTATTTATATTCAGTATATAGTATTATAGTGTTAGTATTAGTATATAGTGCTGTGTATAAAGAGATACAGTGCATCCGGAAAGTATTCACAGCGCTTCACTTTTTCCACATTTTGTTACGTTACAGCCTTATTCCAAAT
>JAUZSU010178614.1:0-12696 GCA_034780255.1 Parotocinclus maculicauda | reverse complement strand
CTATCTCTGTGTGTGTGTGTGTGTGTGTGTGTGTGTGTGTGTGAGTGTGTGTGTGTGTGTGTGTGTGTGTGGTGGTTAGATGAAGGTCTCAGGTCCAGCATTAGGAGCTGCTCTGGGTCGAGGTTTAGAGCTGAAGGACAGAACCAAACCCGGAGCCGATCCAATTCCAACCGACCCGGTCCTACAGAACCCCGACACACTGCTGATCCGTCGTTTTACTGTACACACACACACACCGCTCACACACCGACTGGATAAACTGCTGGTACTGCTGCATTCATACTAACAATAATACTATTACTACTAATACCAATCAATACTAACAACAATACCAATAAATACTCACAACAATACTAACAATATCAATCAATACTAACAGCAATAATAATAATACCAATAAATACTAACAACAGTACTAACAATACCAATAAATACTAACAACAATACTAACGATATCAATAAATACTAACAACAGTACTAACAAAACCAATTAATACTCACAACAATACTAACAATATCAATAAATACTAACAGCGATAATAATAATACCAATAAATACTAACAGCAATAATAATAATACCAATAAATACTAACAACAGTACTTACAATACCAATAAATACTAACAACAATACTAACAATATAAATAAATACTAACAGCAACAATAATACCAATAAATACTAACAACAGTACTAATAATACCAATAAATACTAACAACACTACTAACAATATCAATAAATACTAACAGCAATACTAATAATACCAATAAATACTAACAACACTACTAACAATATCAATAAATACTAACAGCAATACTAACAATACCAATGAATACTAACAACACTACTAATAATACCAATAAATACTAATGATACAAATAAATAATAACACCAATACTAATAATACCAATAAATACTAATAATGCAAATAAATACTAACAATAATACTAATAATACCAATGAATACTAATAATGCAAATAAATACTAACAATAATACTAATAATACAAATAAATACTAACAATAATACTAATAATGCAAATAAAATTTTACAGCAATACTAATTATACAAATAAATAATAATACAAATCAATACTAACACCATCATTAATAATACAAATCAATACTCACAACAATACTAATAATACAAATAAATACTAACAATAATACTAATAATACAATTAAATATTAACATTAATATTAGTAATACAAATACAAATTCATACTAGCATTAATACTAATAATACTGCTAGGAATATTTAATTAATGGTAATGTTAGTATTAGTTTTAATACTAACATCAATACTGGTGTTTGTACAGGAGTATTTAAATCAGCTCCTGCAGAGACAGAAACTCAGAGACGAGATGAAACCGAAAGATCCACGAACACCAGAGGAGAAACGACATCACTCTGATCTACTGCACCAAATAAGGGTACCAAGTTAGGACGTGTCCCAAACCACACTCCCTATGCTCTGTGTAGTGCACACACAAAACCAATCACTCCTTATACACTCTATAGTGCGTTTAAACACTGGGTCATGTCCCAAATCAATCTTTATTTATTATATAGTGCTCATAAACACTGGGGTCGTGTCCCAAATCACTCTTTATTCATTATATAGTGCTCATAAACACTGGGGTCGTGTCCCAAATCACTCTTTATTCACTCTGCAGTGCTCATCAACACTGGGGTCGTGTCCCAAATCACTCTTTATTCATTATATAGTGCTCATAAACACTGGGGTCATGTCCCAAATCACTCTTTATTCACTCTATAGTGCTTAAATACTGGGGTTGTGTCCCAAATCACTCTTTATTCACTATATAGAGCTCATAAACACTGGGGTCGTGTCCCAAATCACTCTTTAATCACTATATAGTGCTAATAAACACTGGAGTTGTGTCCCAAATCACTCTTTATTCACTATATAGAGCTCATAAACACTGGGGTCGTGTCCCAAATCACTCTTTATTCACTATATAGTGCTAATAAACACTGGGGTTGTGTCCCAAATCACTCTTTACTCACTCTATAGTGCTAATAAACACTGGGGTCGCGTCCCAAATCACTCCTTTGTTGATTTTCTCCAGTCTCAGACTGAAGGTGCTGATGCAGATGGTTCCGGTTTGACTCCTCAGTCCGGTGAGACGTCTATTTATTTCATTATCAATTGATTTATTTAACATCTGATTTATTTCATAATGAACTGTAAAACGTGAGTGTGTGTGTGTGTGTGTGTGTGTGTGTTACAGCTCTCTCTTTGTACTCTGAGACTGTAAGTCGGTGGTCGTTACCCTCTGATCAGAGTAGGGATCAGGACACACCCCGGTAACGCTCTCTCTCTCGCTCTCTCTCTCTCTCTCTCTCTCTCTCTCTCTCTGTATGTAGATGTTATGTTTTTTTGACGTGTGTTTTCTGGGTCAGGAAGTAAACCGGTGTTTTTTTTAGACTGAAACCGTGTGGTTTCTGCTTCCAGAGCTCATCAGAAGAAGCAGGACTCTGAGTGGAGGAACAGAATCCAGCAGCACAGGTTAATCCTAAACCTCAAACATCTCCATTAGATAACTAACTCAGAAATGACACACTATCGCTGAGCCATTAGGACACAATCCAACAGGTGGTCAAAAGTATTGGGACACAAACTGCCACGTTTCTCTAGCTTTTGTAATTCCTTTGTGAAATGCAGATCCAGTTTTATAGTGATGTCATTCTTTTAGGTTGGACCTTCAGGAGGAGAAGAAACATCGTCATGCTCTCCGAAATCACATCGTCCCCCCGTACTTCCACTCCGATCCACCAGGAGAGCTGCAGTAACAGCAGTAACGAAATAATTACATAATGTTCGTACAATTCAAACTTCTATTCCATAACCTGAGGAACACATTACCATTATTCTTATAATTATATATTACTTTATAATTACTTTATAACTTTGACTCTCAAAACAATATTATTATTATTATTATTATTATTATGATTACTACTACTAATATTATTATTATTATTATTATTATTATTATTATTATTATTACTACTACTTATATTATTATTATTATTATTATTATTATGATTACTACTACTTATATTATTATTATTATTATTATTATGATTACTACTACTAATATTATTATTATTATTACTACTAATAGTAGTATTATTATGATGATGATTATTATTAGTAGTATTGTTGTTGTTATTATTATTGTTATTTATTATTATTAAAATTATTATTATTAAAATTATAAGTGTGTTATTATTTTTTTTATTTATTATTTTTTGTTATTATTATTATTATTATTATTATTATTATTATTATTATTATTACTACTACTAGTATTATTATTATTATTACTAATAGTATTATTATTATTATATTATTACTACTAATAGTAGTATTATTATGATGATTATTGGTAGTAGTAGTATTGTTCTTATTAATATTATTATTATTATTAATATTATTATTTTTATAAATAATAATAATAATATAATAAGTGTTATTATTGTTATTCTTATTATTATTTGTTATTATTCTTTTTCTTTTTTTTCTTCTTCTTATTATTATTATTGTTCTTCTTTTTATTATTATAATAATTATGATTAATATTATTATTATTATTTAATATAAAATTTGAAAATACTATAATAAAATAAGATCAGTGGAATTTTTTTCCTTCTTTTTCTAGATCAATTAAAAATGTAACGTTTTTATACTGTTACTACATAAATGTACTTTTAATCCTTCATTTTTAAAACGATCTGAATAATAAATACACTTTATCTTCAGGAGGTTTAAAAAATCTTATTTTTAATAGCAGAATCGTTTAGAATGTTTTTGTTAAACAGAGTTAAAGCTCCACAATTGTTTATGTTAATATGAATTTATAAATGGTTTATTAATCGGCATTCGTCTGGTATTTACTGTTTACTCTGTAACATACAAACTCAACCGAAATGTCAAAAAATAACGCTAAATCACATCCAAAAACCGCAAAGAAACAAGAGAAAACAATCCAAAAAATATATAAATAAATAAATAATAAAATATTAAATAAAAATAAAAGCTCAGCGGCCGATCCTAATGAGTCCACTTATTTAAAAATTTATAAATCTCGTCATTTAATAAATGGTTTTCGCTGTAAAGAGTAACAGATTCGGCTATAGCACAAACCTCCAACATGTACTGTTAAGTCCTAAAAATATTTATAAAAACAAATAAATAAAGACCTGAGAGCGAGAGAGGACGATTTTTAAATAAAATCACCGGATTGGTTTAGAAATCATGAAAAAAAAAGTGATCTTAGTTCACTTCTGTTTTAAAATCCACTACAGTTCTTCCGTCCTGTACACACTTCCTCATGGAGAAAGGAGAACACACACACACACACACACACACACACACACACACACACACACACACACACATAGCAGAGAATCAGTGGAGAGTGAAAGGACACAGGGAACGACGTTAGAAAGAGAGAGAGAATAATAACCAAAAAAACATAATGGAGACGAAATACTAAATACAGGAGGAGCAGAATAACCGGCTGGACCACACACACACACACACACACACACACACACACACACACACACACACACACACACACACACAGAGTGAGACTGTTCACCATCGAGGACTTTAACACCGAGGTGAGTTTAACATTTAAATCTTATTTCAGTTTGAACTTAAACAGCGACGAAGTAACAGGTGCTTCTGATTAAGCAACGCTCTGTGTGTGTGTGTGTGTGTGTGTGTGTGTGTGTGTGTGTGTGTGTGTGTGTGTGTGTGTGTGTGTGTGTGTGTGTGTGGGGGGCACAGGTGCGAGGCTACATTTACGTTCTTTATTTGGTTCAAATAAACGCGAACTAGAAACAAAACACAAAGCTGAGCAAGTTTGCTTGTTTATATCATAATAATCATATTTAAACTTGTTCACTTTATAATTAAGCTAATTTTCTTTAGTTTGGTTAATATATTATTATTATTATATTATTTATCAATATTACTCAGAGATCTAGTCAGGTTAGCGCCAGGTTAGCATCTCACACACACAACAAATTCTAAATATTTATAAATATGGCTTCTAAAAATGTCTATTTTAAATAAATATTAATAATCTTTGTAATTCTGTGCGTTCACTTCTGTTAGCTTAGTAGCTAGTGTGGTAACGGAACACATTGTACACATTTATACTAAAAAAATGACTTAAATCACCTCAGAAATCCTGTCAGGTTAGCATTAGCTTATCTTAGTTAGCTATTTAGTGTTGACAGTACAGAGCAAAATCTCTTTTTATGACAAAATCCAGGCAGATTAGCTTATATTAGCCAGTTAGCTAGTGCTAACAGTTAAATCACAAATGTTTATATAACTCTTGAATAAATCGTGTCAGGTTAGCTTCTGTTAGCTAACAGTACATGTTATGAAAACTGTATAAACATAAACTTAAAAATCACCTCAGAAATCCTGTCAGGTTAGCATTAGCTTGTCTTAGTTAGTAATTTAGTGTTGACAGTACAGATCAAAATCCAGGCAGATTAGCTTATATTAGCCAGTTAGCTAGTGCTAACATTTAAATCACAAATGTTTAGGAATATAACTCTTAAACAAATCTTGTCAGGTTAGCTTCTGTTAGCTAACAGTACATGTTATAAAAATTGTATAAACATAAACTTAAAAATCACCTCAGAAATCCTGACAGATTAGCATTAGCTTATCTTAGTTAGCTATTTAGTGTTGACAGTACAGATCAAAATCTCTTTTTATGACAAAATCCGGGCAGATTATTTTATATTAGCCAGTTAGCTAGTGCTAACAGTTAAATCACAAATGTTTAGGAATATAACTCTTAAATAAATCTTGTCAGGTTAGCTTCTGTTAGCTAAGGGTGCTAACATAAACTTAAAAATCACCTCAGAAATCCTGTCAGGTTAGCATTAGCTTATCTTAGTTAGGTATTTAGTGTTAACAGTACAGATCAAAATCCGTTCAGAATAGCTTATATTAGCCAGTTAGCTAGTGCTAACAGTTAAATCACAAATGTTTAGGAATATAACTCTTGAATAAATCTTGTCAGTTTTATCCTGTCTAACATTAATATAGATAAATAAAAAATTGTTCGTTTTTTTATGAAAGACTACAATGTATGTGTACTGTTAACATTAGCTAGATGGCTAATTGAAGCTAACCTGACAGTATTTTATGCCATATTGTTATGAAACTGATTCATCTAAGCTTCGGTGTAAAAATTAGGCTAACATAAGCTAACCTGACAGGATTTCTAACAGGATTTCTTTTCTTATCTATGAATGTTTATTATCTGTACTGTTAGCCTGCTAGCTGGGCGCTAACCGGGCCTCAAAATGAAATATCTATTAATGAAAAAACTAATAACACTGGCTAAAATAAGCTAACCTGACAGGATTTACAATCATTTTTACATTCTTTATACATGATAGTTTTTAATTATAATTTATTGCCACTTATCTGTACTGTTAGCACTAGCTAGCTGGCTGTGGATTCTGGGTTTCTGATTCTAAACCATCTCAGATTAGCCTCTCCGAGACGTAACTCAAGCTAAATTTAGTTCCTGTTTCAAAAAGGATGCTAAGTTTAGCCTCTGTTAGCTAGCTAGCTAACATTATAACCATTAGGACTGTAAATGTGTGTAAATACGACATAAACTTTACAAGTTTTCTCTTAGGTTAGAGAGTATTAGCTAACGTTAGCTGGCTATTCAAACGTTGGCCACGTCACACACACGCACACACACACACACACACACACAGTTAGGTGATGAGGTGCTGTTAAAAGCAGGGTGTGTTAACGGACGTGTTTGTACTTGTGTAGTTATCTGGCTGTTAGTCATACACACACACACACACACACACACACACACACACACACACAATTAGCTTTAACATGTAAGACCGGAGAGACAGTAGGCTTCATTGTTGAACGTTCCTGTGTAAACAGAATTTTATACTGTGTGTGTGTGTGTGTGTGTGTGTGTGTGTGTGTGTGTGTGTGTTCAGGATGAAAAATCAGCCATGCTTTACATTTCCTAATCCACCACAGCCTTCTGAGTCAAAGTCCAACCCAAATTCTGGAACAGATTTACATTTACATTTACATTTATGTTATTTAGCAGACGCCCTTATTCAAAGCGACTTACAACTGATACACTCTTACAATCCAAACAATTGTGGTTTAAGGGCCTTTCTCAAGGACCCAACTTGGGCAGCTTGACAGAGGTGGGATTTGAACCCTCCAGTACCTTAAGTGCTAGGCTACCACAGTCCCAGTAACCTCCAGGCTTTTGTTTTCCTAATTTAGGTGCCTAATAAACATCAAATGCAGAATAAACCAAAATGACCAAAAACCCTGCCTTATTTCTGTGGTTCATGTGGTTTATACTGTGTGTGTGTGTGTGTGTGTGTGTGTGTGTGTGTGTGTGTGTACGTGTGTACACACACACACACACACAGACACACACCATTATGGGATATTTCATTTTAAAGTATCCCGTATTGTTTGTGAGCAATATATATAAACACCAATTATTGCACATTGTTGCAATTGGATCCAAAATGTTTATTCAATTCATGATTTATGAATGAATACTGTGGGGCTTACCTGTACTACTACAAATCATAATAATGCTTCTTTTTATTGTCATGTTGTTAATTTAAATTGACTTTTAAATTGATAGATTTAATCTGGTAAGAACCATGTACTTCAAACCACAATGCCTTTTAAACATGTAAGTGCATATGAATAACAGCACTATAACAGCAGAGTACATGTGGTAGTGAACATGGTGTGTGCACGATGTGTTGAAAGACTTGGTAAGGTTTGGAAGGTTTTTTCCTCCCTAAACCTTTTTTTTCCTGTCCATCTCAATTCTACTGTTCTATACTGAGGGAGTGCTTTTACCTACTAAAGTGTTGAGAGACTTAAGATAGCAGTCACAATAAAGCATGCTTTCTCTGCACTTTGCAACCTGTGCTGAGAGGCAGGCTTCACCCCAGGGCCTCAGGGAAATAACAGGGAGGACAGCAGAGAAGCCTGTCATCCACATTCCTCACCTCTCTCAGCGACACAGGGAACGAGGGACTGGTGTGTTAGCAAGAGCAGGTGTTATCTTGAGCCCAAAGCCTGCATGCTGTGCTGCTTTTTACATTCAGATGACGATATAGTGCATAGCTGTGCTCTGTTTTAATGTTCCTACACATCTCACATTATGGTATTCTACAGCAGCAGCTTTGTTAGTTGTGCTTGTTCTTGTTTTCCACATGACAAATTAGCTTCCTGAATTCTCAAGCTCTGTGTCTTAGTGTGAACATGCATTTAGCACTTTGTGGAGACCAGATGTCACCAGGATGATATGAATACATTACATTTTTGACTGTCTTGATGTTTTTAAGGTCATTATTAGGAAGAAAGGCATAAGGCATAGGGCAAATATTTCTCTTTGGACACTATGGTTAGGTTTAGGTGCAATCATAATTTGATTTAGTTACATTAATAAGGGTGTAATGATGCATGATACAGAGTTTACATATTTTTTTAAATTATATTTCTGAAGTGCAAAGCACCTTTTCTTGAATAACATTTAGTCACTTGCAATGAAAATAAATGACTAGAAATTGCACATAAATTTTTTTGTCGTAGCTTCACCATATATTTAATAGCCAAGTAAAAACAATCATTGTTTTTACAGAATAGTCATTCAAAATATTGTGTACTTAAAAACATTCAATTTTTTTTTTACTCTGCTGTTAAAAGTAGGAGTTTAAATGCAGTTCATGATGTATGGTTAAAAAAAAGCAGGTTCATTAATTATTGTCAGTCTCTAATGATATACATCGTCACATTTTTGCATGTTATGTTAATGTACAAGGTAATAGAAAGGACTTAATGGAACCCCCTAACTTTCCTTTCCTTCCCCAGATTCAGCCATGTGACACCTGGGCTAGTTTAAAGGCACCTCTGGGATTCAAACCTGGGTCCTTGTGCTTGTGGGCTAGAATATTAGACTCTCGAGCACACAGTGAGATACATAGGGTTATGAGTTGTGTAAGCAATTAATAGCTGCAGAAATGCACTGGGTAGTACCTCAGAAATATATCCAGGAGTCAGTGACTTTTCTGGAAACACCACAAGTACGTACATAGGTAAAGTTACCTGTGTTCAGATTTTCGACGAGCTCCTTTGCAAACCTCTTTCCTGGGCTGCTTGTTCAGATTATGGAAATTAGCTGCATGCAGGTCTCACACGTGTGGTCCTGTGTGAAAGCCTCAGTGCACCGAGTAATTCCTGTCCTGATCTGTCCCATTAATAAGAAACTTAGTTTGCATTCAAACGTTACCTTTAAGCTGTTATAAGAGAGAAATAAAAACCTGATTAAACCGATCACATCAGTAGCATTACAGAAACAAACATAATTAGAAAGCAGGAAACAGAAATGTGTAAGGTTCATACAACTATTATCTGAGGTTGGTTGTCACGTGCAACTTACAATTGATACAGTCTTACAATTCAGGCAGTTGTGGCTTAACTGTGGTAGCTTGGCAGAGGTGGGACTCTCTAGTACCTATAGTCCAGTACCTATTATGCTATATGTATGACTTGGAAAATTGGATAACTGTATAAATCTGACTACTTGCCTGATCATATTACACGCATTAATCATGGAAATAAAACAGGATTTTAGGGAAGTTAGGTGACAGTGGTGTAATAGGACCACCCAGCAACGTTTTTATCCATGTTTGAGCCCTGGCTGGACCGGCAGTCGCATGGACACGGTTGGTTGTGTCTGAGGGAGGGGAGGTTTTGTCAGGGAATTTCCTGCTGCTGCAAGACAGACCTAGCCTGTCCTTTGATGGATGTCATCCAGGACATGCTTACCCCAATACTACCTGTCTTTTGGCAGTTTGTTACCTCTGTGTTTCATGCAAGTGCTGCCATAATTCTGACATCACTGTCATCGTCATCATGTTTGTATTAAGTAAATGACTAGCTCATTATGATCTGAACTAGAACTATTCTGTGGTAGGAACTTCAGTGTTTTGCAAATTGATGGTAATTATAAACTGCATTAAAATGCATTTCCATATCCCTTCATGGCACCACTTTGCATGCTCTCACCTTTTGTAACAGTGTTACTATAGAAACAAATCTGGATATGTTAGCAAATGTCAGCTGCACCTACAGTCCAATGAAATAAATCTGACTTTGGCCACTAATTTAAATTTAAAGCCCTGTATGTTGAACGTAGCATGAGTGCTTTTTTTAAATGTATTACTCATTAACACCGCAATACTATTCTAAGGCTGCGTAACTAAAGCATAACATAGCTGAATATCCTGAATTAATAACCTAAAAGGCAAGTGTGTGCGTGTGCACGTACGTACGTACGGGTGTGTGTGTACGTACGTACGGGTGTGTGTGTGTGTACGTACATACGTACGGGTGTGTGTGTGTAAATTAAAACATGAAAAATCCAGCATTGTGAAGACTGATTGAGTAATGATTTAATGAATCAGTCAAGGATAGATAATAGTCCATAACACAAACTTAATAAATGATGTACATATTCATCATCGTCAGCTCTACTGCTGTGGCTGTCACAGTCTCAGACGAAATGATTGCCTTGCCAGAACAATTCCTCAGACTGAGCACCCAAACACAGTTATCATTTAGTTTTCGCACTTTTTGTTCAGTTTGTTAATTGCGAGGCAGGATCACACACTGTTTAGTTGGCACAGTAATTTTAATCAAACAGAAATACACTGCTCACAAAAATGAGGGGTGATTTTATTATGGGACATTTTGTGATTAGTATATTTGCTGGAAAGCTCATGCCCAGGATTTTTTTTGGTGGTGTAGCCCAGCCTCTAGAAGTGGGTATACTCTATCCCCTTCTCCCAGTGTCCTTTCATAAACCTCCAGTCCAGTTGCTTAAACCACTTCAGCATTTTAACCACCTGTTGTACACGTTTAAAAACAGTGAGGGTCAACAGTCTGAGACCACTAGTAAAATGTTTCTATTTTTAATTTCTTCCTGAATTCATAATGGTGTTTTAGTTACAAATTATATAATAATAACCATTAGTAAAAAGTTAGATCTTGAAAAATTTAGAATTTATTAGTACAATTACATGCCGTTTAACAACCGCATTATGTTGTGTGAATTTGGTCGTTAATCAAAATTGTTGGTGACCGGACATTGCCATGGGCACACATGGTCATATTATGCTACTGTTATATAAATATTACGGGTATTTCCACTGGAAAACTGCTTGCAAACCATACAGTAATGCATTAGAAACTTCAGTTAAATGGTGCATACCTGCATTTGGTATGTTCTCTGTTTAGCTGTAATGACAGCATGCACAGAATCTAGCATGATTTCACAATATTCCAGGCAGCATTTTGTATTGTCTTCAAGTGCTTTTTTGTCTTTAAGTGTTCCATATATACTAGATGAGGCTTGGGTCAGGTCTACGTCCATTACATCAGCACTCCTTGATTTTTGTTGGACTTTACGTAGCTTTGAGTTGTGTTTTGGGGTCATTATTCTGATGCAGTATAATCCAAACATTTTCACTATTAGTCTAACCTTAACCCCCCTTAATAAATTATACCATCATCATCATCATCATCATCTTTATTTGTATAGCACATTTAAAAGACAGCAAGTGCCAACCAAAGTGCTGAACAATAGATCAACTAGCACAATATCTACAAACAGAAAACTTGTAACTAAAAACATATAAACTTAAAATTAAACAGAAGGACCCATAAAACAAAGGCAATTAATCAATCAAATAAAAGATCCCAGAAACGGACAACTTATTACAAGATCTGCTCAGGACAGAATAAGTAGGTTTTTAAGTTGGACTTAAAAATATCTACTGTAACTGATTATTTTATGAATATTGGAAGATTGTTCCAAAGTCCTCAAAGATCAGCTTCAGAAAAAGCATGGTCAACTTTGAATTTTAACCGGCAGCATGAAATATACAGACTCCACTGGTTAGAGGAGCCCAGGGTACGAGGGGTGGAGCGAGAGTGAAGGAGCTCAAAAATGTCATTTGGAGCCAAGCCATGAAAAGTTTTAAAAACAAACAATAGAACTTTAAATACCATAACTTAATACCATAACCAAAACCCCACAATATACAATACTTATCAATGCACTGGTACCTCTGTTCTCATTGTTATTTTCTTCCACCGAGAGATGATGTAAATTGAATTAGTCTTTTTCAAATTCCCAAATAATCCACATGATATGTACACTGTACATTATATGCATTATTGGAGTTGTTTTTACAGCTGTTCTCTGATTGAAGATGGGGATATGTTGCAACAAATCTTTTATTAATCAAACGTATCATGAACAGATGAGCTTAAAATGTTTTTGGTAGAGCAGTCTACACTCTTATCGTAGCACAACTTATGATTTGCAATTATTTATTCATTCATTTTCTTCAGCTTAATCCACATGGGGTCGCGGGCCAGCTGGTGCCCACCTGGCAACTCTGGGCACAAGGGCAGGAACAACCCTAGATGGAACACCAATCCATCGTAGGGCACACACACTCACAGTCATGCACACAGTCACACACTAAGGGCCACTTTAGAGACACCAGTTAACTTAACACGCATGTCTTTAGACTGTGGGAG
>JAUZSU010178603.1:0-12697 GCA_034780255.1 Parotocinclus maculicauda | reverse complement strand
CTTCGCATGCTGAGTACCTATACATTATGTTGTAGATCGTTTCGAAAAACTTGTTTGCAAATTTATTTTTCAATGAATAAAGTTCGTAAGCACCAGTAGTTATTGTTTGTACACTCGCTATACATGTATATCGCACAATAAAGGTTTAATAAACATTCAATATGTTACATAGCACGTCCCATCTTGTAACATAGGGCATGTTGGTTTAAACGGACCAGTCGGTTATTAGGACCAAAACGATCGCGTCCTGATGCGGTCCGATTAACTGAATTTGACTGTGTTTGTGAATGGTATATTCAGAAGTAAAAATCAAGTTCAAGTTTTGAACATATGCTCATCTGGCTGACTACAGTGAGTGACTGCAGTTTAAAATGTATACTATTAAATATCAGATTTGTTCGGATTTCTAAACGCGATCTTGCAATATCAAATCAAATTAATACAATTAATATAAAGGTATTCTTACTGATTGCTGTAATATAGAATTGGCAAAGGCACAATCCACAGTTCAAGATGGATAGCATAGAATTATATATTTATAGACTATAGAACTATAGACCATAGAACACCATAATTGGCAGATCTACTAATGGCACCCTGTGCTTTTCACAGATGAAAGCAGGTCTGTGACCGGTAACATCATTCAGCATGACTGGTTTGGTGGTGGGTCAGTGATGGTCTGTGGAGGCATATCTCTGGGTGGACGCACAGATCGCTACAGGCTAGACAATGACATTGACTTCCTGACTGCTATTAGGTATCAGTTTAAAAAAGTGGGTCTTGGAACAATATGTTTTGGGCCATCTGACACCACCAGGTTGCACTTCAGTCTGTCCAGGAACTAAACGGGCAAGCCTGCTGCATAATTTTTTCGCTTTGATTTTCTGGGTGTTTTTGAAGACTACCCTCTGTAGGATGATTATTTTAATTTCCATCTAATGATGTGGCATCCTTTCGTTTGTTACACATGACCCAGTCCATATTAGAGAAGGTATTGTGCACCATTTTTATGTGCCCCTTTAATTTTTATGGGTAGTGAATAATTTATTTATTCATTGTAGATAAATTGCTGGATACCCCCAGCAATACTATTGTAAATCATCTACCCTGGCACATATCTTGAAATGTGTTGATACAATATAATAATTTAACATACATAAAGAACCAAACCCATCAGAATAAACTTTACACTAAATAACTGTGATTCTCACAGATGTGGCACCCATTAAGGATTTAAAAAAGAAAACCTAGCATTGCGACAACTGGTTCAGATAGATAGATCATGCTCCATCTATTTCCTGTGATGAAACGCTGATGGATGAGGACACAACGCCCTCCCCAAATGTTGCTCCATAAATATTACACACTGCATTGCATTGTGCATTCCAGGTTGCATTATCCAGGTTTATCTCAGTGCATGATGTCCTAGTGTCAATTTTTTTTGTGCAGGTGCAATCCATTTTTGTCCTTAACCTGGCTAAAATGGTTTGTATGGCATGTAATTTCTTCTCTCAATTTGTTAAGCCATGAATAAACACAAACTCATGCTGGATGTTTTGGAGTGAGCTATACACAAACTTTACACAAAAGTTTTGTGTTTGATTATCCATCATGTCATTTAAAACTGAGCCAGCCTTACACCAAAATCTGTCGAAAAACAAAATGGCAAAAGAATCAAAGCATGACGTGTTTACTTGATGCCCTGTAGAAGTTAGACAGGCAGTCACTCTGCTTGCTTGATTCAAACCAACAAACACCCACACGTCAACACACACAGTGACAGTAACAGGAACTGCATAGTAGCACATTCCATGTGATTAGATCAACATGGCAGGACCTTTTCACTGTGCAAGATGCTGGGAGGAAGCTGCTGGACTGCGTCCAAATCAAACATTTCATTCATAAACAAACCTCAGGAGGTACAGGAGAAGACTGAAATAAACTTACTTGCTTATTTTTCTCTCTTTATTAATATTCTACTATTTTCATGCTTCAGTTATTTTCTCAGACCTACGGCCACTTGTACAAAGAGTTTGGACAATTATAAAACCTGTTTCCATACATATCAAAGCTCAAAGATAACAGATATATCAAATTGACTTGTGTTTTATATATACATTTTTATGCATACATGAAATGTTAACAAGTTAGCATATTTTACTATTTAATTTTTGACATCTTAGGGAAAGCTGCAGTCTTAGAAAAATCGCAGCTGATGCTGTGGTACGTGCCTTAAGTGATAGCACATGCTGTTTGTTACTGTACATGTATGTGTGTGCATGCACAATTTAAATCAGGTAACTGAGCCAATGCAAAATTGTAAAGTGATGTTGGTTTATTCCTACTGTAAATAGACTGTAAGATTGATTGAGGCTCTTTGGACAGTGCATTAAAAACAAAAATTTGAGCGAAACATTGTATGGATTGTAAAATTCACGATTGCCGATCTTGTCCCTTTATACCCGCTTCTATATCACTAGTAACTTCATTTTATACAATTTCTTGTAACATACCTTGTCCAAGTGGATTGGACACTAATGCCAGTGTGCAGAATCATATTTCTGGCATGCAATGTTGTAAGGTCCTCTGAATTCATTGTTATGCTGTACGTCATTATAACCTAGCCCTAACCCTAACTCTATCCATACCCCTCTCAACTGATGTCATGCGTGAGTCAAAAAGTCTAAACTGAAAAAGAAGGATCTGAGAGAGAAAAAAGGAAGATAAGCTTACAGCCATAAAAATCAGATTAAGTTCTTACCTCTAATTAATGTCTAAGTAAAGCTTGGCATATTCTCCTAATTTTCAAGGTTCAATTAAATCAAGTCAAGTCAAATTTATTTATATAGTGCTTTTTACAACAGTTAATTTTCTCAAAGCAGCTTTGGAATATTTTATTATCTTAAAAGGCCAATCCCAAATTGAGCAAGCCTAAGGCTACAGTGAAAAGAAAAAACTCCCTAAATAAAGAGGAAAAAACCTTGGGAGGACCAAGACTCAAAAAGGGATCCATCCTACTGTTAATTGAATAATTAAATTGTAAATATATTATATGAAAGCATATTGCAGTATAACCACATTTTCTTTAGGTCTGTAACTCTTGCTGTTGCCTTATTAACAAATATTTCTGGTATGTGTTTTGAGTTAATTATTAGGTTCATTATGTCCATGAGGTAAATTGACTTTTAAAGTAGTTGCCTGCATACTATACTAAGGGGAACAAACTACGGTCTAAGTAAATACATTAGACAGTACCTGTGCAATTTAAAAGAATATTTTGAGATTTGTTTAGTTTTAGAAGCCTGGCTTTAATTCACTATAAAATGGTTACTACTGAAAAACAAAGGAATTAGCGAATATGTAGAGTATTTTTGTTGTAGCTAGATTTGAGTCTGTGATAACCCAGAGAGAGAGAGAGAGAGAGAGAGAGAGAGAGAGAGAGAGAGAGAGAGAGAGAGGAAAGAAGGAAAACACTGCTGAATATGGAAACAGATACTGTAATACATTGATCTTAAAACTCAGGTATATGGTAATCATTACTGTTTTCCAGGCTGCTACATATAAAATCACACTGTTCATTCAGATAATACCTATATGTATTAGAAATACATTTACAAGAGAATAGCATCTAAGAAAAACTATTGAGGCAGCCAAATATATACTTTGTATGAATATAGATGGATATCACTGCTCAGCAGAAATGCAGAAATGTTATTTTAGGGTGCAGTTTGAAGAGTGCAAAAAGAAAATAAGAAGTGAGCATACACAGTACTCTGCAGTCTTTTTAGAGACAATATCATTTTATGACTGATTATATGTTTATAATGTATAAATTCTTATAATTAGTGATAAGTGTATATATAAATGGAATTAGGTAGAAATGTCACATTTTATCTAAGTAATGGGAAACATGGGTGTCAATATTTGCACTTGCATTTATGCTTTACGTTTGTGAATGGTTTACCATTTTCTATATATCTGCATTAATGTGATCTTAAACATGATCAGATTTTTACAAAGGGCCTAATTCTGGATATTTCAGAATGCAGTTTTCAGTTAATTCTGTAGAGGAACACATGGAGTCTGGACATTTGGAGTGGGAGTAGCTCTTGGAGTTTGCTAGTGTAGACCCATTTTGAGGCAAGCCCCATCACCTGATTATTAGCTTTCTCCTTTTTCATAGAACAGGGAGGGTGATCAGGGTTTAGGGAAAGCTGAATGAAGCAAAGTAAATAGATATTCTTAATGAAAACCTGATCTAGTGGGCTTGGGACCTCAGAAATCACCTTCTAACAAGACAATGACCCTAAGCACACAGCCAAGACAACACAGGAGTGGCTTAGGTACAACTCTGTGTATGACCTTGAGGGGGCAGCCAGAGCCCTCATTAAAACACTTACAAACAACCAGTCCATCGACTCTCCCCAAAAAACCTAACAGAGTTGAAGAAGATCTGCATAGAAGGCAAAAAATCCCTAGATCCAGGTGTGCAAACCTTGTGACACCATTCCCAAAACACTGAGTGCTGTAATCACTGCCAAAGGTGCTTTACTGGATAAAGGGTCTGAATACTTAAGTCAGTGTAATATAGTTAATATAGTAGTTAGTATTTCCTTTTCAATAAATTTGCTTTGTGGCAATTTAGCATCATGGGGTAATGGAGGCAAATTGATGTGAAAAACACTTTGACCCATAGTGAGGGCTGAATTACACTTCAAATAAAGGAATTCATGACTAAGCCTGTGCCTCACTCAAATGTTTTGAATTTTGCAATAGGGAGACCCTTTGTAGCCAATTAATTAGTCATTTAAGTTATTCATTCATTCACCCATTCACTTTCTCATCCACCTCATTCTGGACAGAGCAACTAGTTGAGGCACAGGATGAAAGACAGGATAAATCCTAGACAGGGGACCAATCAAACGAAGGTCAAATATACTCACACACACTCACACAATAGGGACACTCTAAAGACACCAATTAACCTAACACACATGTCTTTGGACTGCGGGAGGAAGCTGGGTTGCCTGGAATAAACCCGAACAGACACAGGGAGGACTTGCAAACACACACAGAAGGACCCAGACCACTAATAATTCCTATATTCTTAGACATATTCCCATCTGTTTTAGGAATCAATTATGCAGGATAACTGGATGCCTGTTGCCCGTGCATGTTATACTTAGTGTTTAAACCTCACTTTAATGTAATTATCATGTCAGTGTGATCTGGGAGCTTAAAATAATACTGTAGCCACATTCCTGGATAAAATACAAATCAAACCTTAAACTTACAGTATTGTCTGGGAGCTGAGTGAGGCATCGGAGTATAATCTTCAAGAATAAAGAGAAACCCATTATACTCATGTGTAAGTCTTCCAAAGCCTATTTAAGCACTTACAGTTGACTCTGCATACAGCTAGGAGAACAAATAAAACCTATGAAATAGGCAATGAATACCACAGATATTATAACTTTGTGCTTTTATCTAAAGTCCTGTAAAATGATTAACCTTTGAGATCAAGCTTTGGGTGGAATAATTATTTTGTAAAGTGGCAGCCAACACTTTGGAATATTGCTTACTATCAAGATAAATAGTATTTGCTCAAGTACAGCTATAGATAAAAGCTAGGATTGTGCAAGACTGCAGAGCATATAATAAGTGGCAGAGAAACATTCCACACAAAGTTACAAAGCTGCAACACTACAATAGGTTACTTAACAGATAACCAGTCATTCACAATTAGCTCAAAGGCCTCAGAATGTAGTAATTAAAACTGGTGAGTATTAACATTGGTTGTGATTGTCAGAAAGAATAGGATCTACCTACTAAAATGTATCTCTAAAAAGTCAGGGTAAAGTGTGTTAAAAATATAAACAAAAATAGAATATCGAACATATTGTCTAATGCAGGTTATGTTTCTAAGAAAAAAAATGTGATCAGAATGAGGTTTCTAGTGGAGCATGGAAAATTTAATCTAGAGTGCTTTATTAGAGTTGTGTGGACTAATGAATCATAATTTGCATAGACATCAATTGTTACTTTCTTAAATAGATAATATTAGATCATTTTCTTTAATAACTAAATGACCATCTAAAATATGTTTTATAATATTAAACAAATAGATTTGTTTAATAATGTTCTCTTTCATATTTTATGAAGTTTAGGTAATATTTATGCAGAAATATCTAATAGTTCACACTATTCAAGCATCATATTTAACTTAGCTCTACCACTAAAAAACAACCAATATGATATTACAAATGAACACATTTTAAAGCGTGCATGACAAGCTGGATGTATTGTTGTAGTCAGTCGATAATATTGCAGGGCATAAAAAATTTAGGAAAGTTATATTCATTTTATCATTGTCTATATTGTCTCCGTCCATGTAAAATTTGCATTACTAAAAGGAAGACACAGATTTCCATGTACTAGATCAGTACATTTAATTCCACCATATCACCAGTATTTTAACAGTGTTTTGACTTAATGTACTTGACTGTGATAATGCATCATTGAGTAGCCCTATTTGTTTCCCTTCAGGTACTCATCTGCCCAAAGTGCACTTCGGTGTTATCCATGTCCTTAATTGAGTGAAAACTGACTGGTAATGATCGATCACAAAATGGCTTTCTATAGCAGGGCAAGTGAGCATTTTAAACATTATATTATTATAGCACATAGCATAAGGTTTCAACATTTGAAAATATCTTTACGTTTTTACGGTAGTCATGTTTTATAAAAGTTTACTAAAAGGCAGAAGTGCAACACACATAGCAGATACACTTCAAGAGTGTATGCTCTGTATCCATGGAAACAGCAGCAAAACTGGGACACAGGATAGGAAGAATGCCTGGTATGAGTCGTACACTTGCTTCAAGCTCATGGGTTATCCAATGCAAATGTTATCAGGAAGCATCCAAGATCATTATATAGTCAAAGGAGGTAGTGACTTTATATGTTTATTGCAATCTAGAGGTAAATTTAAAAGAATTAAGACTAAGCAATAGAGATTGTTACTTGTGTTTATAAGGTGTGTGTGTGGTGAGTCCACTTCTAATCAAAATATGCTGCAGATTACTTATTAGGGTGACTTGCATGTTTGATATTTTAGAACAATAAATCTATACTAACAACATGACTATACAGCTTAATCACTTCAGCTTTACTGTATCCATGCTCCCTCAAACACCCCTGAGGTCAAACTACCACCTATTCTTTTCAACTGTACCAAACAACACTTTTGCATGTTTCTACAAGACTGGACTGGCAGTGCAAATTCACACTCAAAATCCCCTGCGGATGCTAGTCTACCCTGTCGCCGCCAATCATGAGTGAGAACGTAGTGTACAACCTGAAAAATAAGACAGTGAAAAAACATGGGCGTGTTGCACAAATTCCATGTGAATGAGCTATTTTGGCAGCAAGCCAGCGGGTGCTCCCAGCACCAGTTAAACATAGATACCACTGCTCATTGTTCTGTCAGGATTTACTCATGGCTAGGGATTTGCGGGTGTATAACACTGGCAAAAACAGTTGCACAAACTGGATTTGTGGTGTAGGGGATTGATTCTATTGCTTCTTAGCCAGGCAGATGGCCAGAACGTTTTCTTTCAGGTTGCAATCCTCAAGAGTGTAGTAGGGAGAAAAAATGAGTAGGAAATAAATAGACAATGAAATTATATGAGAGGCACAAGCAATGACTTGTTCAGTGAATCGAGAGACAGAGCAGCCAAACCCTTTTGACTTACTCAAATCTGATAGATTTGAATCAGACATAAACAATGTCACTTGCTCATCCATGCCATGGTTTATTTTAGCCTGTATGTATAGACCTGCTGCTGTAAAGGTATATGTGTATGTTCACATGCACTGTGTAGACAGGGGCATTGCATTGGGTTGGAAGTAAAGTGATTTAACTGCTTTTCCTCAGCAACATTAACACAGTTATGTTGTTTGTTAGTTATTGTTTACAATGACAGTATTATGAGAGAAGTCAGCCACTGCCCCAGTAAAAATAGCCAATACAACATCATACGGCAGTTAAAATAGCCTATTGAGGAAGTGTGTTAAGGACCTAATTCTGACCATGCATTCGTAACCAGAACCAACAGAAACAGGGTCCCTTGCACACAAACTGTATATCAGCATTCTAACACTGAGCCATTCTGGTATCCTGTGTCTGGTGAGGGGAGGCTTGAGTTGTGTTAGATTCATCTCACTGTTTGTCCTGGTTATCATAAAAAAAAAACAAAGGGCTATTGTCAAACATCCTGTTGGTGGATAAAACTGAAACAGATATTTTGTTTTGTTTCATTTGGCAGTGCATTATTTGGGTACTATTTCAAGTTCAAGTTCAAGTGGTTTTATTGTCATTTTAGCCATGTACAGTGGTGTACAGTACACAGTGAAACGAAACAGCGTTCCTCCAGAACTTAGAACAATAAACGACATAACATAAAGTGCCCGTGTGTGGCATGTGCAATACAGGACAATAAACAATACATACACGAACAAAAAAATTTTAAAACACTATACATAACAATAAACAACAAATACAAGACAACAGTGCAAATAGCCCAATAGTAGAGTGAGCAGTTAGGTTCAGATATGTCTATTTGTTCAATATAAACAGTGTAAAAATATGTTTAGCAGCAGTTTTTTGTCCATATTTGGTGTGATTTGTAAATATTGTGTAAACATTGTAAACATTTGTGTACTTTTATAAATTTTAGTGTGACAGTCTGGTGATGTTACAGGTCATACATATGCAAAAATTTTAAAAATACTAAATAGTAAAACCTTTTAAGCACAGTGTCTGTATTTATGTTTCTTACATGTTTCCAGGGGCTAAATATCAGCACTCCCTGGGTCTTGTCAGAGTCTGTGAGATATTGGAGTACTACTGTCAATGCATTATAATGGCCTTTTCATTCTTTTACATATACTTTTACATATAATATTGTCATTGATATTAATGCTGAAGGTGTTATTCACAGATTAACACAGATTTACCACATTCACCCTGTTTGCAGGTCAAACAACAGTGAGATTCTTGCATTGAGATTACAATGGCACCATAAGTTCAACTGATACTGAACTTATGTACTTCAGAACAGATTTAGAGAAAACACACAACTACCTTTGAAAAAGCTCTCATTAAAACCCCCATCTACCCCATGCCATACTCTCAGCATTGTGTTTGTTTGATCAGATACCTGCAGTTGAACGTGCCTGCTAGAACTCATCTTTTCTGGGATGTAGGGACCTGATCCCTTGAGGGAAGAAGAAAAGCCTTGTCTTTGCCATGCTCATGCTCTTATGTTTTCAACTTCCTTGCCTTCACCATGATAACATTACTTTGGAAGTTATATCCTGGAGTCCAGTGCAAATGGGCATGCTGCTGTGATTATTGCATGGGTAAAGAGTGAATGGGGTGAGATAAAGGTAGAACGAGAAGTGTGTGTAGAACAGATAGAAAGAAAGTCTGCATAGTTCTCTCCAGAAAGTGTACTAGCCTGTGCAAGTAAAACAAGCATAATGTGATCTCAAGAAACTATAGCTGGGAACAGCCTGAGGCTTTAACATTATTAACATGCAACTACATGCATTCATTGCACTGCATGCCGGAGTTCCTTTAGTCCCTTGTGCTCTTGATCATTATTTTGTTCGTTTAGGTCTTTATTTATTTATCTTATAACTTTGTGTCTATTGTAAATATAGCTATTCATGCTGATACAATGTTATATAAACTAATATGCCACAATAAATTATTTATTTTATTATTTGCAGGTGTACCCAGAGATAGAAGGTACTTTATAATACACTGATATGCTAGGCTAATATTCACAGTACATGAATGAGCTAAGTGATGCAGACCCTGATGTTCTATAAACCCAAAGACTTGGGATGTTATGGACAATGTGATATATAAATGAATAATTAAACAAATTAATTATGATTATGGTCTAATTATTGTTATTATTATTAACTAAATAATGCAGTGTTCCTTACATTTACTTGATTTGGTTTAAAAATAAATGTCCCGCCTGACTGCGCAGGCGTGCCGTGATTGTGTACACCTGTCCCGGATCAGCAAGGACTGTTTATAAGCTTCGCCCGCGTTCATGCGGTGCAAAGCTTTCCTTGTTACACGTTATGATTTGTACTTTGTTTTATTTTCGACACAGGTAAGGTAGGATCTTCTTTTGTCGTTTTCAGCCATTTGATCCTGCCCCTGCTGTCCGTTATGTTTTTGTTCTGTTTTACGTTCAGTTTATTCAGTTACAATAAACCTGTTTTTTCCCGCACGTCGCGTTTGCCTCCGACTCCTTCACCGTTCGTAACAATAAAACTCATGAAAGCTGAGCCTTTAAGGAGCAAATGTGGGAAAAACAGTTGGCACAGGGGCAAATTAGTTAGTAGTGAATTAAGAAAAATAAATATTTATGTGATTTCAAACAGGTGATATCAAGGTGATTATAATCATGGTTTCTGTTACAAAAGCAGCATCCAGGAAAGGTCTTTGATGAGCAAAGGTGGCTATGTAATCTCCAGTTTGTGTACAAATGTGTAAGAAAATTATTGAAATGTTAAAAAAACAATGTACCTTAAATGAATATTGGAAGTGATTTGCATATTTCTCCCTGCATAATATCATTAAACAATTAAAGGAATCTCAAAGAATTTCAGTGGGTAAAGGGCAAGGGTGCAAGCTAATACTGAAGATCTGTGATCTCCCATCCTGATAGAACCACATGGGCAATTACTTTGGCAAACTTTTATAAACGTTTGCAATACAAAGGTACATTAACAAATGGCACTTAAAACTTTACTGTGCAAAAGTCTTATGTTAAACATGTCCAGAAGTGTTGTTGGCTTCTCTGAGCTCTGAGGTATATATATATATATATATATATATATGTGTGTGTGTGTAAAGGTAAATGTTCTGACCAGTTTATAGCTTTCATAACATTTCTTATCTAAATATTTGCCTAAGTAACTATCCAGTGTTTACACACATTCTGCACAACTGATGCAGCCAGATATGAGTCTATACAGTATAATTGTTATACATATGCACAAAGATCCATCATTTTTACATGACCCAATAGTGTTGTCATTCCTCAATCAAATACCACAAGCTAGAGATGAAATCTATCCAAATCCAAATATTTCAAGTCTAGTCTACCATCAGTCAAATGCATTTGATCTAAGTGACCTTCCAGATGAACAAAGGAACAGGGTAATTATAACTGGCTAGCAAATGCAATCAGTGCCAACGTTAATCAATTCAGCATCCATACAATATTGATTAAAGTGCTATGATGATGACTGATGTTGAAAAATAAGACAGGTATGTTCCAAGCACCAAACTGGAAATACAGATCTCTTTCAGAGTCTGTGTGTATGTGTCTGTGTGTGTGTGTGAGGGTGGGGGTTTGGGCCAAGTTTAATTAACAATATGAGAAATTAATGTCTTCAGAAGGATAGAAAGAAGTTCCCTAATCACATTTACAAAGACTGCATGAGTGTGTGTGTGTGTGTGTGTGTGTGTGTGTGTGTGTGTGCGCACGTGCCCATATATATCGATAGAATGACACTGACACTTTGTTGTCTTGAGAAGATTGATAGAACATATACGTAGGTATAAAAATGTCTGAGCATTCAGTTTATTAACACTCCATAATCAAATAAATTATTGGCCAGGGAGTACACTAATATGCATGTAAATGCCTCTGAACTGTTCACTTGAAAAAAAGGCATTGTGGAGCGTTGTTTTTAATACGCTTGGGGGGAAAACAACATGTTGTGGACTATGCGACTGGTTTAATACTTATTGTGGGCATATTTCACATAAAGCTGAGCAGACATTGTATATTACCGCATGGTCATGTGAGAATGGAAAGACCTGCAACCAAATTAAGGTCTGTAATGTCTGAATAATGCTGTCATTTTACTGATTCTTGTGCAATATTTCATATTTGTGTCGTACTGATAAAAAACCTCTCAGTTGGGTATTATTGTTTAGAGCAAAATAATTACTGGGGACTGAGTATTCCACCTATTGTTAATTCATTTCATGAATCTGGAATTCAACTGGGGGGACAAAACAGTTCCAGTTTTCTTTAGATGGTTTTAGAATAATGTCAGTGTGGTTCAGGGAAATACTGTAAACAGCTGAATGCCAGTTGTCTGGAGAGACTGTGGAAATACACAAATATGGTATTACAGAATCACCCCCCACACACATACACACAATACAGACACACAAATACACTTACACACACTGAGGCGCGTGTGCACATGAACACAGAAATGCACCCACACACTCAGAATGTCAGGGTTGAAAAATAATTGCTCTGTCCACATACAATTATTTTCTGCAAATCCCTGGCTGATATCAGATCTATAATTGCATTTATTAACAGTAACATCATCAGTCTAATTAAAGCAATTCCATATATATATATATATAGTCCATATAATTCCATGTTAAACATATATATTTACTATTTATAAGCATATAACAAATATTGGCATATGGCAGTACTGTCTGCACTCAATGCTATACCCAAAGTGTTAGGGTTCCTACCTTCCCCCGGTGCGTTCGGTCATCCTCGCCGGTCGCCATTACAGAGCCATCGGCGGGGTCGCCTTATATCCACTGTCTTAATTATGCTCTGATCCCAAA
>JAUZSU010178592.1:0-12697 GCA_034780255.1 Parotocinclus maculicauda | reverse complement strand
CTCAATAGGGAAACCCATCCTCATTTGGGTGATAACGGCATTAAATACTGTAACTGTCTGTGTAGTTATAGTATGTGAGTATATGGAACTCTGATTCCTGATCATCATGATCATCCATCGGGCAGGTCAGGTCTCTGGATGAAATTATTATTAAATATATTTGCCTTTTTTTAGGAACAGAGATGTTCGCTGTGTTAGAAATTTCTTAGTTGAAACGTGATGGGATGATTTTTCTCCAATCATACACAAGCCTGGCAACACATCAGAACTCGGGGAAACCAGCAAACATACAAAGAAGCTCCTAACATGGAAGTTGCTATTTCAAAATATTGTGAAGTTGGGATTAAAGGATTATGTTGACAATGAAATGAGTAAAAGGGTAACACAGATAGGCAAGATCAAGTTTAAAATATAACAGATTTGGCGTCGAAATAAACTTTACCACTGTCTTTTGAATGTGTTGTAGTTAGAGCATCACAATTTCATATGACTTGACTTAGCTGCTTGACGTTTAGAAATGACTTTATTTGAGTTACTTGAGTATAACCACGGCAACTTGAGACTTTAAGATTAAGACTTGAAACTTGCCTGTGACTTGCACATATTTGACTTACCCCCAATTCTATTCTTTAGAAGGGAGTTCTTCAACGCTAGTTTAGCGCTAGTGGACTTCAACTCCCATGCAGCAGCGCGCGTGTGGCTTTTTCCCCCTGCGGCATTTTAGCAGGGATGGTCTGGGAGGTGTTCAGAAACGGGGCGGTGTGATTTCTCGTGTATTGATTTGCAGCTACATGGAACCCCCATCGTCTGACTACACAGTGGGTGGAGGGTCATTATAAGAGCTTTAATCCATGAACAGTAAAACGTATGCGCATTCATATCCTCCGTGCACAGGCATCGAGATCTAGAAGAAAAGGGGAGATCTGGTGGGCGGGTTTGCATTCCTTGCTTCTCTTATTTCACTCTTTCTTTGTCATTATTCAAAGAAAAAACAGTCCAGGAGAACGCCAAGTGACCATCTGGTAGTGGACTCAAATTCATTTCACGTGCTTACAGGTCTTTATGATAGAAAGGATCTGACCGGGCTTTGGAACTGTTTTCAGGTCCCGTGTGGAAGATGTCCAAACTGTTCCGAGCTGTGATCGTGGGTCCTCCGGGCTCGGGGAAAGGAACCATCTCGGAGCGGGTCGCTCGCAGCTTTGGTCTGCAGCATCTGTCCAGTGGTGACTTTCTGCGTCAGAACATCTCCGCAAACACCGGTGCGTGCTTTCCATCCATATTTTAGTACGTGCAAAACTGCACGCTGCGCACATAGTATTTATACAGTACTATTATTATGAGGTGTAAACTAACTGTAGGCAGAGAGCTCAATGCCAACTTTACACCTTAAACACACACACACACGCACACACACACACACACACACACGAGAAAAGACCAGCATATATTGTGTTTTGAAAATTGATATACCAACCTTAGGAGGAGGACCAGTAAGACAATGTGAATTACCAGCTAAACCAGGAGAGCACCACTAGCATAAACCATCTTGGACCAACACAAAACATTCAAAATATCAAATATACAACTTGTGTGAAATTACTAATGTTTTTTTATGACTGATTTAGCATACCAGCATCTAAAACACAACCTATGCTGCAACACCACACAAGTTTGATTGAAGTAGGTTTATGCTGTCCGGAGCTGGTTTCGCAAGTTTTGTATGCTGGCCTGGTGATTATTTAGCTATTCTTTTGGTGGTTAGTCCTGGTCTTGGGCAAGTTAAGCTGTTTAAGCAGGGCATTGCTATAATTTGAAAGGAAATACAAATACTATTGATGAGTACCACAATATTATTGGTAACATTGTTGTTGTTTTTTTATTTGAGCCTAGTTTCTGGTTTTGTATAAACCTATTAACTAATGTTACTGTTACTGATTTATTTGCTCCCAAGATTTAAGGTAAGTAGTTTATTAAACTGCTTAGTTTTGTCTCATGTTCTAAATTGAAAGACGTTAACATAATCTCTTCTGGAAAATTTCTGCAAATGGGTTATTTAAGCAGTGGGCTTGCCATGGTTTCCTCACAAATTCCAGATATGTGTTAGGTCTATTGGAATCTCTAAATGTTCTAAGTTTGAGTGAGTGGGTGAACTTTTTGCGTGCATGTCCCTTGTAATTGAATGACACCCTTTGCATGGTTGGTTGCATGCATGAGTGAATTAAATGAAACATGTCATCTGCAGAGGTATACACAAAGGTCTGCAAGTTTTGTTATGTTGTTAACATTACTTAGATTATAAATCAAGCACTGCCAGTGATATTTATAGTTAAGGTGTTTAGATTGGACTATGGACCAGAAGGTCCAGGGTTCAAATCCCAGCTTTGCCACAGTTGGGTCACTGAGCAAGGCCCTTGATCCACAATTACTTGGATTGTAAGACTGTATTAACTATCGGCTAAATAACATAAGTGTAAATGCAGATAAAATATTATTGGTTCTACATGTAATATTGCCCAGCTATACCAGAGTCTACCAGAACACAGGGATGCAGTGATTCAGTTTTCCCATTTCGATACAAAACTGAACTAAAAATTCTACATTTTACCACATACTCAGAAACAAAAAGTGAACTGTCTGCATACTGGTGTTGCAGAGAGGTTCTGTGCATCTGTATGGTCAGTTGTAATCACACGGTCAGTGATTGTTCAGGAATCAGTAAGCGGATAAGGCTCCGGAATTCTAACTGGAAATCAAACATTGAAACAATGCCCTTAATGTAAACTACTTAGATCAGTTGTAATTTACTCTGGTGAATAATGTAAATAATGTTAAATCTGATCTGATCCTATTCAGGTCACTACTGGAACTCTGTGAGTGTGTACTGAAGAGAATATCTAAATAGAATAATTATAAATTGCAGTAGTAACATGATGTGCCTGTTAATGATCAATTCTTAGACATACATTAAATTGGAGAGGGTTTTCTGCAGCATGAATAAATTTAGGTTTAAATTTTGAGTATCTCTTTTACATATTTGCAGATTAATTACAGTTCCCTTAGTTCTTCTGGACCTTATTTTAAATTCTCTAAGATGAGTTTTTTTTTACTGGGCCAGCTCCCTTCTTTGTCCTTTGAATTTTTTCACACCTCACTGTTATGTTACCGCTGGTAGAAAGGACAAGCCCAAAACAGAAAATAGTTGGGACAGTTTGGAAAATGCATATAAAACACAGAGTGTTTCTTACATTACGTTGTCTTTTATTCCACTGCAGATAGTATGAATAAACATGCAATATTTTTTATTTTGTCTGGTCATTCTTGCGTTTCAGGCCTGCAACACATTAGGTGATTATTGGTAACAAAATCTGCATTCTTTTATTCTCTCAAAAATATCTGGAATACTGATTCATCTGTCCACAGTACACATTTCCACTGTGTGATGGTCCATCCCAGATGCTTTAGAGTCCATGAATGACACTTCTGGACATGGTTAACATGAAGGCTTTTTTGCACAGTAAAGTTTTAAGTGTGATTTGTGAATGTAATGTATTGTAGTGCTTGACAAAGGTTTTCATTTTAAGACCATTTTTTAGCTTTCCTTACATTTAGCCCTAATCCGTTCTCTTCCCAGCTTTTTTGGAATTTACATTTACGTTTATATAAAATCCAACATTTACATTTACATTTATGGCATTTAGCAGACACCCTTATCCATAACGACTTACAATTTATACAGTCTTACAATCCAAGCAATTGTGAGTTAAGGGAATTGCTCAGGGATCCAACTGTGGCAGCTTTGCAGTGGTGGCATTTGAACCCTGGACCTTCTGATCCACATTCCAGTACCTTAAGCACTATGCATGGAATGTGTAGTAGGCTTGAAATGGATGTACAAGGTGAGTCAAAAAATTACAGGACATGCTGCATTGTGGCTTTTTTGAAGGCTGACAAAATCATTGTTAAGGTTTCTTTGACGGTAGCTGTTTTAGTCATTTTCCATTGTGTTAATGAAAGTAAAGGGTGTCTTTTGGCTTTTGACCCTGTGTATTAACATATGAAATGAACTTAGCCAGACAAAACATTAAATAGCTAGAGTTCATACTGTCTGCAGTGAAATAAAAAAAATGCTGTCAAAAGAATTGTATTTTTTAAATTTTATTTATATTTTCCATACTGTCCCACTTTTTTGATTTGGAGTTGTAGTGTAAGTGTGGCCAAGTATTGATCCTGGCAGGGAAAACTTATGCAATGAGCAGTCTGCTTTTTGTTTAATCAACCTTTGAGTCACAATGACAAATCACTATCAAATTGCATATTGTATATTTCAGTCAAATAATAAATATTTATTTATCGTATCTGGCAGGAGAAGCCATTTCTTATTTTGTGCAACTTACTTGCTAATACTGAAATTTTACTGCTCACAAAAAATAGTGGATATTTCAAAATGTTATAAAATAGAAAGCACCTCCTGTTGCTATTATTTAGAGATAAGAGCCAGCCAATAAGAAACAGCAGTTCCTGAGGACCTGAATTCAGTGTCTCTGCCTGCGTCCAGGCTAGGTTAGGACTTCCACGAGTTTCACTTCAACCCTGTTCAGAATGAATCCTGGGGTTAAACCAGGATATTTTATTTTTTTATTTCATTTAGAAAATAGCATTTTAACAAATAACAAAAAATGTGTTTTGGGGGGTGGTGGTCTGTTTTTACTTACAAGGGATTTAAATATCCATGGTTATTAATATAAAATTCTATAGGCTATGAACACCAAGCGTAAGAACACAATTCACTGAATTTAGTGACAGAAGGTAGCATAAAATGTTTTGCATATTTTCTGTTACCAGATCATTTCACAGGAATCAAAAAATATCCTTACAGGAGAGAGTTATCAGTCCAAGGTCAAATATTTTCAGATATATGAGGGAGTTTGTTGATTGTTGCCAAAAACGAATGCTATCACTAGACGGACATAAAGCATATCTATTTAACAGGGTCACAGTGCTTGGCTTGTAAACCAGGTCTAGGTCGTAAAATAATCTACAGATGTTACGGTAGTTGCTATGTAGAATAATGTTACTTTTGTTACTGTTTCATATAAATAGTTAACTTCCAGGCTCAAAAGTACACTTTTCCAAACCTGATCTAATATTCTTAGACTCTGTGAGTATAAACATGTTATGTAATGTTATGTAGATGCCTCTAATCTGTCACAGGTTTTCCTCAAAAGGCTGCTTGTATGTGGCAGCACACAGTTTCCCTTCAGTTCGGACCAAATACATAGGCTGTATTCAAAATGGCACACTACTGTACGGCATACTGCATACTACACTGGTATGTACTGCATACTGCCCCCTGTATCGCATACTGCATACTACGTAGTACTTTTAGGCAGATTTAATATGTGAGTAGTATATAGTGTGCTATTAAATACAGCCCTAGTCTTTGGTATGTTTCACTAAACCTCATGCTTAGATTTCAGTCTAAAAAGTTAATTTTGTCTTTGGGTTTAAAAGCCTTTTGCGCCAAGAGACTCAGTTTGATTTTTAGTTTGTAAGATTATTGTCACATGCACAGACCGAATGATTTTCATCAGTATGACACTGAGCTGGGAATCCAGTTGGAGGGTACTCTGTAGGGATTGATCACGTATGACTTATCCAAGGTATTTTACTAATTACATTTTAATAACTGATCAAAATCAAAAACAGATGGGAAAATGTCTTCACTTTTATGCCCCCTTAACCCACTTCAGTCTCACAAAATGTAAGTATTATGACAGGATATTATACTTTACAGACACTGTAATCGGATATTGCATTAGTTTAACAGTTGAGATTAACTGTGCTATTATTTGATTGAAAGCCATTTTGTTTTTTAGAGGCTGGAGTCATGGCTAAAACATACATAGAGAAAGGACTATTGGTGCCAGACCACGTTATAACCCGCTTGATGCTTCCTCGACTGGAAGAGCTGACACGTCACAGCTGGCTGCTGGATGGTACAGTAAAAAAAATCTAATTGTTTTAACACTTATGTTCCACCATTTTTAATACTCATAATCTCTTTCCTAAATCATGTAAAATCACAGCAATGACAAACGTATTGTATATCATACATAATGTACCATATAGTGGCCCTCACATACAGTTAATTATTAAAACATAACACTGCTATCCATGTGTCCTGCTCTTCATTCCCCAAAGAATTAAAGATTAAAGACTGAAGACTGACGAATGTAGACAGGTACAGGCAGATTTAAGGGCATAGTCATCTAGCAGACACATTTTATCCAGAGTGACTTACAACAGATACAGATATATACTTACGCAATTTTGCTCTGATACCCTGTTATTACTGGTGTGGAGTCACAAAGAAAATATATTTTTAAAAAGTTGTAAAATAATATTTAAATCAGGGGCAGCATGGCTCAGGCTTGGTGGGTAGCACCATTACCTCACAGCAAGAAAGTCCCGGGTTCAATCCCAGGGAGAAGCAGTCTGGGTCCTTTCTGTGTGGAGTCTGCATGTCCTCCCCGTGTCTGCATGGGTGTATTCGGTTTTCTCCAGTTTCCTCCCACAGTCCAAAGACATGCGTGTTAGGATAATTGGTGTCTCTTAAGTGGCCTTTAGTGTGTGACTGTGTGTGTGCCCTACGATGGATTGGCGTCCCATGTAGGGTTGTTCCTGCCCTTGCGCCCAGAGTTGTCGAGTGGGCACCAGCTGGCCTGCGACTGCATGTGGATTAAGCGGAAAATAATGAATGAATGAATATCTAAATCAAGATATAATTCAGTTTATCAGAAATTACAGTCAATACCGTTTAAAAATCACAACACACACCTCACCACACACCAAACATACACACAAACACACACACACACACACACACACAATCTCACACCAACACACACGTTATTGGGACACAGACCCATATGGGGCCAAAAGTACTGGGGCATAAATCAACACACATTTGACACATTTTAAGCAGTGTTGTAGTTTCTCCAGGGAATGCAGATCAAGGTATTATTTTAATATAACCCACACCCTGCCACACAAAGCATTCTATAACACAGGCGTGGCATTTTGGAGACGGGCATAGTAATATTATTTGATTAATTAGTTTGTTTAGACATATTATCATTGTGTTGATATTTAACTGTAAGGTAAATGTAGATTTGTGATATTAATATACATTGTATATGCATTGAATAAATGATAAATCATAACAACATTATCTAAAGCATGTCTAGATGTGAAGAACGATAATTATAAACTTAGAAAGCCATAAAAATAAAAGAAATATGCTTGAGAGTAAAACCATTACAAACTACTGCGATACAGTTATGTTTATTTCCAGGTTATGCTAATGTTCTGTGAGCCTAGTATTATTGATACTTTTGTCTGTATAGGGTATGTATAAGATATTCAGTTTCTTGCTAATCTGATCAATGGAATGACCTTCATTTGGCAAAATAACAACAGAGTTATGTGATTATTTGAGGAAACCATAGCCAGCCATTTTGAATGCAAAATTAAATCAGAGCATATTATAATATTATATACATTGTAACACAAAAAATATATATTTTTTGCTTAATCTAAAATAATAATGAGTTCAGCAGTGATAGCTGATAGCCATTAGGAAAATATTACCCTCAGGACAGAGGAGTAAGGCTGCTGATATGACAACAAGCCACTGTTGTGCCCTTAAGCAAAGCCACTTTTAAACCACAATTGTTAAGATTGATCCTTATAAGACTTTATCAGATCAATCTGGATAAGAGCATTTGAAAAATGACTAATTAAAAATGTAATATTATTGATATGTTAAGTCATTTACATGGCAAACACAACATTAACAATATTGATAAACCTTGATAATGACCTTTTTAGAAATAAAAATGTGATTCCAAATTTTTGAGTGCTAGTGAGTGTACACAGAGTAAGAGCTAACGAGTAAAATTACACAACATTTAAACGGATCCAAATTCTTGCTTCTGTCAAGAGCTACCTCATGTGCCAAGAGTTTCAATCAAAGCTGACAATTTGAAGTTTCCAAAACAGATTTCTGCGCATTTTTTTATTTAAAAAGCTTGTTTCCCTGTTGCACAACCATCTCCTCTTGCAAGAGATTAGTTCACATGGCAATCGCTGCCTGTCTAAGCCTGTCATGGCCCTATTTTAACACCCTTAACTAGTAACTAATCAGATATCAAACAAAGATGGAGCTAAAACGATTATACCGAATAATACCGATGACACAGAAACATGTTTGAACTTGATCAGCTCCAGGGTTTTAAACTTTGAGTTCTTCGAAAACGACAGCTCCATTCCAGTCTACCAGAACTATCATTACTACAAATGTCCTATATACTGGTAGGAATATTTTAATTTAACTGAATTAAATTGTTCCCGAACTGGGAGATGGTTATCCATAGCTGTGTCTCATTATTGAACTTTGTGTAGGATAAATATAGATTTTCTTATCTAAGAATGGGCATTTGTGTTTCTTTTGCTTTGACTTCAAAATTGTTTATAGGAGCAACCCTGTTTTTTTATTTTTATTTTATTTTATTTATTTCAGTTTCTCTTTACATTTTCTGATTAGAACTGTTTAAATAGAAACATATGATGTTGTGCTCTGCACTTTGGCTTCCCGTTGAAGACGAGCTGTTTGAATTAACCAGTTTTTCAAAACCCTTTCCTATTATTCAGTACCAATTGGACCTATGGTATAATAATAATAATTGGCTTTGTCAATTCCACTTCAGACAGGTGGAAGAGAGAGAAAATTATACCAGCTGCCTTTGTCTAGATGACCATAGTTTATTTTCTTAGTGGTTCCCTGTACTGCATGCTGTTACTGGTTATAACGATAGTTTCCAAATTTTTCCAGGTACAACACCTAAAATGTATTTGAGTGTCAAACTTTTGCGATCAGAGAATGCATATTTAATTTCACTAAGCATGAATACATTAATCTGAATCCAGCCAGCCAAAACTCCAGTTCTAATCATGCAAATGAAAGAAGGCGTATGTCCTTGTTTGTATAGTACTGCTCAAAAGTCTTAGGCCACCATTCGATTTGTTGTTTGAGAAATGGTGTAGTGACCATATATAATTATGTCTCTTTATTTATACAAGACATATGTAAACCCTTCCAAAAATACTGATCAAGTTTCTTTGGACTGTAGAAGTGTTATCTTGGTTTCAATGATCAACCAAGATGCTACTATTGAGTAAACTATCGCTACTATAGTCTATAAAAGCTGCATTTTCTGTTTTTTATTCTGCATGTATTCTAATAAAGTGATTGAGAAATAATTATCGTTATTAGACTATTGACAAAACCACAAATCTAATGGTGGTGTGGTGGTAGAAGATTTTTGCACAGTACTGCATGTCCCTTTGTCTCTAGTTGGAACAGACTAATCCATATTAGTCATTTTATACTTCTCAGAGATGTTCAGTGTCTCTTCTGTGCCTCTAGGTTTCCCCCGGACTCTGGCACAGGCTGATGCTCTAAACAGTGCCTGTGAGTTAGACGTGGTAATTAGTCTGAACATACCTCTGGAGACACTGAAGGAAAGGCTACGTCATCGCTGGATCCACCCATCCAGTGGAAGGGTGTACAACATGGGCTTCAACCCTCCTCGTGTCCAGGTAGATAACCTCTTCATCTGTACTTTTGCTGTGGCACAGATTTTTGAAAAATTTGGAGACTAACAGGTCACATTGTTGTTGTTAAAAAATGAAGTCATTTTATTTTTGGCAGAATTTTGTACAAATCATCATCTGTGTCGGTTGCTGACCACGGAAAACCTTTGGCTGGGTGTTCTCTTGATAATTGCGTGACTGCTTTAGGCCACCATTAGATTAATAATGGCATGATGGCCTATATTAACAATTCTTGGTTTCTTTATTAGAATACAACCACACAACAAGGAAAGTTGTATGCTGTATTAAAAACTGAGATAAAAATCTAAAAGGCAGCTTCTACAGGCTGCAGAGTAAAGCATTTAGTGTGACCTGCCCTTACACTTGATCTGGAATAGTCTTTTTTAGATGCATAGCAACCAAGAAACCACTTTTTTAGAAGGGGTACAGGGTGAAAAAACTGAACCTGTTAGGGTTCCTACCTTTTGCCCCGGAGTGTTAGGCCATCCTTGCCAGTCGCCATTACAGAGCTATCGGTGAGGCGGTTTATATCCAGTGTCCAATTTACGACCTGATTCCAAACAGCTGCTTCTCCTGCTATTTAGGTGTGGGTTTTAGCGCTGTTCGCTGCCAGGTCGTCCTCATTCGGTACGCACGCCTGACCACCAGCGCGCTCGTGCACTTACTCCCATTTTTAAGGATAGTGGGTTACGTCCCAGGGCTTTTAGTGCCGACGGACGCGTACGGGGGGAACCCCCGAGGTATTTAGTGTTTTAGGGGCACTTTAAGGGTCTCTCGTCCCGTTCCTCGCACGCTTGAGCTCATGCTCTTCCGCCATCGGCACTCAACAAGCCTCACTCCAGCTGGCTGCCCGTCCTGAATGGGACGCACCAGGCTCGGCTTACTCGCGCCACACGTGCGCCCGTGTCCCCCAAAACCTCACAAAGATTCGAATAAATATTGGTGGAAAAGAGTATTATGGCATTGAAATTTTTGGGTCCAGTCGTTAACAATATGTTGCTACACTTTTAAACCATTACTGATTGAGCTTTTTTGTATTGTAGAGGTTAATGGGCCTGATGAAGCTGCCAGATGCTTCTATTGCTCAAGTGAATTAGGATGTCACGCTAAATACTTACTTCTGTAGCATATAGAAACTGTTTTTCAGTTTTTAATACACCACACAAATCTAATTGGCCACTATATTTTTCCTCCAGCTCTTCAGAAAGCATATCTTCCTGTTTTGTTTTTTTTGTAGGGAGTGGACGATATTAGTGGAGAGCCACTGATTCAACATGAAGATGATAAACCAGAGGCTCTGGTTGCCAGGTTGAGGCACTACAAGGACGTGACCAAGCCTGTCATAGATTTATACAAGTAAGCAAATGCATTTGACTGGGTAACATCAATTAGGCAGTAATGATCCTCTTATTGTTAAGCAAGACTGAGAACTCTGCTCTCTGCAGTCTGAAGTGCTAATATTTGCCAAAATATGTTGTATTATTTTAACCAAGTACTTTACCTTAACTTATATATCAATGGGTACAGTTTTAAGCAGCACTAAACTAAACCAGGTTTAATCCTCTCCTTTTGCTACTGTCTGTGCAGTGTTTGTCAGGTCCTTCTCATGAACTTGAGGAGTATCTTCTAAAAAATATTCATATATGTTTGTATTGGCAATGAGAAATTTACGAGAAACAATTGATCGTTGGATTTATTGTTGTATTTATAAAAGTAGGCTTTATTTACAGTTGAGCTCATTATTTAGGGTAAGCAGCATGCATTATTTACAACATGTTGGATTATTGAGTTCTGGTCAAATCGAATAAAAAAGCCTATAATTTTGAAATATCACAATATACATAGCAGAAAAAAACTATGTCAATATTGTGCATCCCTAATCTGGGTTACAGAAACAGTGCAATATTGACTTTTATTATTATTATTATCATTATTATTATTCTGTTCAGTCCTGAACTGATACCATTTCAGCATTTTAGCTCAGAATACAATCAGATATTCAGGTGTGCGTTGCTGTTTGTACTGTGTGTACACCATAACTATGTAATTAAAGAAAAATGAGAGAATAAATACTTAAATACGTAAATACTTTACTGTACTGGAGCTATGTATACCTAAAATGAATAAGGGCACAGTCTTCACGTTGCGCAGGCATGTGGTGTGTGAAGTTGGTACAGTGCTGAACATGTGAAGCATTTTTCATCACCAGACGTGCTATTGCTCTGGGAGGTGAGACCTTATTGTTTCATAGGAATAAGGGTGTGTGTGTGTGTGTGTGTGTGTGTTTGGGTGTGTGTGTGTGTTGAGGGGGTGTAAAAAAGGGGTGTGGTTATATAGGTTGTTGGTGGGTGCAGAACACTGTTGATACAGTGGCGCTAGACAGTCTGGAAACAGCCTGGGAAAAAAAGCTGTTCCTTAGTCTTAAAATCCCATTGCATTTTTCTAATGCCAGCAGGACACACAGCAGTGTCCAGTTGGGATACATTTCTGGCTATGCTGAGGCTCTTGTGGTAGCAGCTGCTGGTGTTGATGCAGTGTGTCCTCATGGTAAGACCTGGATACTGGAAACACTGTGTCTGGTATTACTCGAATGAATTTTGACACAGACCAATTATGATGCTTAGAACTGGCTGGTTGGTAGATATCACCATGTATAGAGGAAATTCAAATTGTCACTACTAAACTATCTGGCACAGCATCAGAACTTTAAGGAGAATGAGGCAGTGATGGATTAGAAGGTTATTTCAAAGATTGGTTAAGCCAAGCTTCCATTGTTGGGCCCTTAAAAACCCCTCATCTCTACACTGTGAAACTCAGATGTAAGTCTCTCTGGATAAGGGTGTCAACTAAACGCTGTAAATGTGAGATGGGAATATGTTTAACAGAAAAATGTACAGTCGATACCGTGTAATGTTATTTGCTTATTCGGACCAAAGAACGTGTACAGTATGTAATATCCGTGAAGAAACTCCTGAGTTTCTTCCCAGCCCTCTACTGCCACCTACAGGTCTTTGCCTAACAT
>JAUZSU010178581.1:0-12699 GCA_034780255.1 Parotocinclus maculicauda | reverse complement strand
ACGCCCCCGTTTCATTTCGTGCACCTGTTCCTCATTTTTCGTTCACAGGTGCACGTTATTTAAGCCCGGCACTCACTAGCGTGGGCACCGGTTCATTGTATGTGAATGTTCGTGGTTGGTTTTTGAGTTGTTAGTTATGCTTGCTGTTTGTCGTGTTCTGCGTTTATGTTCATATTACATATCTCCTCGGCTCCCATGCCGCTACTCTAACTCGGGCTTTGGTGGTTGTCCCTTTGGGTGGACCGTCCGGCTTCACCACCATATCCACTAAGTCTGGGGTGGTGACCGGCGGTTCACCTTTCCCTGGGATGACCCCAGCCTTCCTGATGGATTCGCGGCTTCCACGCCGCCTCAGGACGTGCGGCCCCCGTGCAGCTCTGGACTTTCACAGCTCCCATGCCGTCCCTGGACTTTGTTTTTTTTCTGTTGCAGAACCCCAGCGCTCCGGCACCGTCTCCGGCCCGTCCACTTCGGCCGGACACCAAGGCCGACCTCACCTCTGCGCCTCGTCGGCTTCCTCAACAGCCACGAGGACTTAACTCCGAGCGTCGGTCTTCTGTTGGGTCCGCTCTGCCCTTGGGACGCCTGGTACCTTGTGCGGCGGCTTGGCACCTGCCGAGAAGCCAGGTTGGCTTTCCCCGGCTGCGAGCGCTTTCCACCAGGTTCAGGTCCCAGGATCCGGGACGGGCAATACACATTACCACCTCGATGCCGGACTGGGGCCCCGTTTCCGTTTATTTATAAATAAATGTTCTGTGTTTTCCTAAACTGGTCGTCTGTCTGTGGATCATTGCATTTTTGGGCTCCGGTTTAAAATCTCATGGGGTTCCTGGGGATTTGGCGAGTCTGGGAACTGTCTCGCTGGATCTCCAGGACGCCCCATCGTAACAAGGTGATATGAATCTATATCCACAAGCTGCTGTTCTAAATATAAAAACAAGCTACCATTTAAGGAATATGCTCCATTTAGTACATGGCATCCAGCACTACATGTAGCCATTATGTTTTGCGTCTCTCAGGGGTGTCTTTTAATTTGTTTTAGAGTACAACCATGGAAGATTTGATACCATAACACATATCTCTGTAATTCCAAAACACTTCCATTTTCTATTTTTGTTATTCTTACAATACAAATTTAAAAAATGATTGTCCTTGTTAAAATAGGCAAATTTTGTAGTAGCATCCTGTGAGCACTGACTGAATAGAGGATTCCTAACACAAACGTAATAATAACATCTATATTACTGCCTCTGACTTTACATCTACAAGGTGGAGCAAAACTGTATCTGTATCTAATGGAGCACCCAAGGTTTCTTCCTTCTACTGTCAGGGAGTTTTTTCGTTGCCACTGTCGTGCTAAGCTTGCCCAATTTGGGATTGGCCTTTTAGGATAATATATGGTTGTAAAGCTGCTTTGAGACAAATGCTCCGTTGTAAAAAGCGCTATATAAATAAATTTTGAATTGAATTAAATTGGAGCAGACCATGATTAATCCAGCATCACTGCCGTCTGATTCAACCATACCAGTAAAACACAACACACTACCATTTCATTCACTGCAGTGCTAGGAATGATCTGCCACCCAATTAGTGCTATGAAATAGATTAACTACAGTCAGAAATTGTAGCACTACAAAGTGCCTCTATGTAACGTTTATAGATAGTAGTACTGATCAAATGGACAATGAGTTAAGAAATAGAAGTGTACCTAAAAGTTACTTACTAATAAAGTGATCAGTGAGTGCATGCATGTGGACCATAAGTGCAACATTTTATCAAATGTTGAATTTGGTTTTAATAAATAAATAAAATTAGGTTTAAATTGATATTGAAATGAACATTTTAATTACCAGTAGTTTTTGTTGTGGTTTGAACCACACCACTGCCCAATCACTACTCATATCTGCAAAACAAAGTAGTGATAAAGAGTGTATGTGTGTGTGTGTGCGCGCGTGTGTGTGTGCGTGTGCGCAATAGAGCAATAGACTGATACATGTAGTTCCATTTGCAGCGGTCTGATTGAGACACAAAGCCATAAATATATAATTTTTTAGGAAGGTGAAATCTTGTATGTTATTTTATTTAGTAAGAACTCCTTGTTCCCATGACAACAGACCATCTCTGTTTGATGGCTAATGCATCGAGTGTGTTATCATTACTTAATTGACATTATAGGAGGAGAAAAAGATGGGTGGAAATCCCAGAATTTGCAACTATCTATGTGTTTGCACACGCATGCTAAACGGGTCTTGTTTATTTGTTACACACTATCTGTATGAGAATCATGTCTCACTGCAGACTTCAGTGCAGCGGGAATATATATTTCTGCCTCACACCTACTCTTTCTAAAAAATTATCAGAATGAAGTCGTCTCATTTGGGGGGGTCGAATGCATAAGTTATACTGGCAACACTCCACCTGAACAGAGACCAGAATTGTTGTAGAATCTTGAGTCCTAAAGCTTCAAAATATGACTGACCATTGTTTTGTGATTATGCTCTCCACCAGTGGTTGTCACAGTCAATGTGGCCAATTACAGTGAACTTTACTGTGGGCCTTAAGTTGCCTCAGGGGTCAGTTTTAATAGAGTAAGACACATCTGAAGCAGATTTCTGAAGGATTTGTGTGTTAAGGCAGTGCTAATTTTGAGCCAGATCCTGACGGAACTTGATCCACTACCTCTAATATTTGGAGCACGTGTTCCAGCACCTGCATTTTTAAATATCAAATAAAATGACCAATATTAATAAACATATTTTAATTTAAAAGCATGTTTCAAAATTTCTACCAAAATCCCAAACGGCTGAGTTCCTTTGATGGCAAGTGGTGTAGTTAGATCATCAGTCACATTGTGCGCTCGTGTCAGGACAGCTCCCTTACAACGAGGTTTGGAAGTGGTAAAAAACGACAAGTGGTGGTTAAGACAACACAAGTCTTCATTATAGATATTCTATTTTGAAGGCTACTGAATTTCTTGTTTTCCTTATTATTTTTCTGCAAAGTCGCCTACAAATATTGGTAGTCGCAGGTTGTGGGTTTTAGGGCATGTTTATAAAGTGTAGTTACTTATTGCGCTTGCTCCCTGATCCTTTCTTGCTCCACTATACCGATTTGTATAAAACAAAACCTCTATCTCCTGTTGCACATTTTGTCCACAACCCCATTCCTTCCCCTTACCCCATAAAACTCAAACCTGATAAATCAAACAAATTATACATATATTTACATATAAACTATGCATATTTTATGTACATACTAATTAAGGCACTAATAGTAAAAAATAGTGAAACTGTGCTTAGCTTCCATGCACATATGCACTTTTGGCAATTTCTTTGGGAAGTATTTTTATTATAATTTTTTTTTAAACAAAAAGTCACTGGACTTGCTACTGCTTGTTTTTTGAAAAATATCTCACAAGCATTGTCGGAAAGGTCACTAAATATAGCACAACAAAAATGATACGCACTTAGATGGAAACATTACACTGATGGTCCATGGTCTCAAAATAATTTATTCATTCTTCATTATTTGTTCAACATGTTAAGGAGTTAACGGAGTACGTTCATGTAGCCAACATGTTGGCTGGAGAATTAAGAAGTTAACAGATCTAAGTTGTTTTGACTAGGGCCAAAATGTTATGGTAAGATGACTGGCTTTCATCCCTGACAGCATTATGGGGTGTTCCCAGTCAATAGTAATGTGTACAGAAACGATCCGGATGAGCCTATCGGGTCTGATATTAACGTCATTCACTCACTGAATATCAGATGGACAGGGTCAAAACACATACAATTTAAAATCTTACCAAAAGCACACAGCAGCTTCTCTCTCGCTCAGTCCCAGAATGATAGCAATAGTATTAGATGTTGGTTTAACTACAATGTAAGTTCTTTATGGGTACCAGTTAGGAAAATTGTATTTTGATTCAACTTATTGATTACTACTAATGCAAAAAGTAGACAACAATTTGTCTCGCTTCAGCATTGCACCTTGTTTGAGTGACTGTGATCTCTGTTGGCTGTTAACTGTCTAAACGCTTAATGTGAACAAAGCTTTGTAGCTTAATGTACTTAAAAGAATTACTTCTATTTATAATGACTAAATCTAACTTCTCTCAGTCACTAATATTAATAAGTATTCTCTACTGGTGAAATGATGTACCTGTGATCTCAATGGAAAAAAATAATTTTTACATTAAACCTATATTACATATCAATTTTATTATTGTAGTGTACTTATCACCAGTAGTAACTGAAAAAAGTTTTATGTTCTTAGGTCACTCCTTTAAAACATTAAGCCACAGAAAGGTTTGTACTTCTAATAGGAAATGGGAAGAGAAAACCTTACTGACTTGAAATGTTAAATATATATTCATTATAACATTTGGCAAATTTCCCCATTTGACACCCAGCTCTACAATCCCGTTTCATTGCTGTAATCAGTGATTGGCTCACTTTAGGTCTAGGCGTTTATGTGGACCATGTGGTCATGTTTGCCCAATTAACTCTGCGTGTGGGTTTTTTTTGTTTATTTGTTTTTTTTTGTTTGTTTTTTAGGTGGATGGACAAAGATGGATAAATTCACAAACACAGTTTGACTTAAACAAATTAAACTCATTATGTGTGATTTTTTTTGACTGGCTTAAGTGCAATATAAATGAATTGAATGTTTAAAGCTGCAACAAATGAATTGCACCCTTAATGCCATAATCACTGTTTTGTTAAGGCGCATTTCCATTTTTATATAAGTGGAGAAAACGTAATTTATGTCCACTTTCTTTAGTCTGTCCTTGTAGATTTTGCAAACTGGGCATTATTAGTCATTGTTTATTTTTGCCTTCTGCGTGAAATCAATTCCAGATGCCATTTGTCCTGTGTAACTTGTCAGCAAATATGTGATGATACTCCCACAGCATAGGCCTGTATTGCAGAAACAATAAAAAGACAATGATGTTTCTATTTTGCTCATCCTTTTTTATTGAGATCCTTTGTCCTCAAGACATTTCTTCTCCAGCCATGGAAAGATTGACTGTTGTTCCATTTAAGCGATATAAGTCACATAAGTACAAAACTCCTCCATAAATAAAAAGGATTGGTATCATTTCAGACTGAGCTTCAGGGGAATAGCTCTCAAATTCTCAAGACATCTATTCTTATTCTATAACTAAGCCATGGGCCATGACGCTTGGAAAAGTTGTAGACGAGAGTGATCGGCATTACTCTTTTTCCAAATTAGGCAACTTTGGCATAAATGGTGCAATTGTGTGCAAAAATAATTGTGGTATGTGTATTTTTTTTGTCAAGAAAATGGCTGCAGCAAAATAGATGTGATGCTTGGTGTGACTTTAGTCCAGTATGTATCAGGATTAAAAATATGAGTGTGCCTGTTTATGATGAAGGTAGAATAATATGAATTTCTTTTGTTTTTAAAAAATGTTTTGCATGTATATAGTTTTCCTAATTAATCCTTATTTTTGCTGTGTACTGACATTCAAGTCATGCGTACTGAATGCTTGAAGTTCCTTTTTGCTTGCTTAGAGAGCACTGTTATTAAAGGATAAGTGAGTGTGTGGAGGAGCTGAATAAACAAGGGAAGATGTCAAGAGATGCTGCAAGGCTTTGGGAATACACTAGTGAAAGGGCAGTGAGGTTGCACAATGGCAGAGACACTGTAATGACAAGTGTTTAAACCAGGATAAAAAGTGTGTTGAGAGAGTACAATAACAGGAAGAGGGTCTGTTGAGGCAGAAGAAGCAGTTCTAGAAGAAAGGATGGGAATACTGTTATTCCCTTACAATGAACAGGTCGGAAGATATCATTGTGAGATTGCATAGATTCTACAGCTTAGAAGGAAGAGAGTACTGCATTCAAGTATTGACATTACTAGGACAGCATCTTTGGGTGGACATTTAAACAAAATCAACAATGTTTCTTTTTCTAAATAAGGGCATAGTTTAATTTTGAGACCCGGACAAAGGAATGCATTTACAGCATAATTTTTTGGGGGGTGGGGACTATGGCTAAAAAAATACATTCTGATTTGAATGATGCCAATAGGGGAAAAACTTGTTCACAAATTTTGGTTTGGATCTACAGAATGCCCAGAGACAAGCAACAGTGATATGTGATTATGTATTGTGCATCATTCTTGCTTAGTAATGTGTCAGTGAAGTTTGCCTTATTTTAATCTTTGTATAACCAGATTTAAACAGGAAAACAATGATCAGGTTAATGATGGTTAATAAATGCCATAACTGCAATGGGAAATTCCTATTCATTTATTTGCCTAAATAAATGAACTAAAACGCTACTAATAAAGCAAACTATTAAATCACGCAGTATATAATTTATTACAAATGCTGCTTGTGTCCATTGACTCCCGAAAGCCTTATCGCATAGCGCACCAAGTAGCATAGAGTAGCAGAGAGTATTGTGTTGAAGGCAAAGAACAGCAGTGATGTTGTATTAGCTGCATTAAAGTGATAATAGAGTAATATAGTGATATTATAGAGATAATGTGAGTGTTTAATAGATGACCAATTTGAATAAAGAAGGGATAGGGTGATCTGTCTAGATACTGGTTTGTTTCACAACTAAAGATTTATTTTTTTAATCTGAGCAATGGCACCAGAGTGGAACATTAGAAAACAATCAGAATTTCATCATCGTTGTGCAATAAATGGTTGTCAGGTCATTACTGGAAATAGACTGCAGTCATTTGATGGTTTGATGGATGTTGTTTTAATGTTGTACCTATAGAAACAATTATAACCCATTTTGTCTTGCCTGAAATCAAAATCACATTTTGCCCTACAAACCTAAAACTAAAATATAGTTTTGAACAACAATATAATATTGAAAATTAATGGAAAACCAAAAAAGTATGAGGGTTGAAAAAAGGATTAATCTGTTTGAATATGTCTATGCTAGCTTTGCACACCTATCTTTTATAATTCAAGTTCAATCAAATGAAAAGTAATGGACTGTATTCTTCATGCTCATCCACATATTGGTCAGATTTGGATAAAGGCTTCGATTTGGCTACTCAATGACGTTCATCCTCCTATGATTAAACCACTGCAGTGTTTATGGATATCGCAGTTCTGTAACGTGAACGTCCTGCCACTTTCATTGAAGTCGGCCAAGGCTTCTAAACCCTTCAAAGTTGTCAAATTGACCTTTTGGTAGCTCCCCAATACACATACTTGGATATATCCACTGCTCACAAAAATTAGGGGATATTTAAAAATGAATATGAAGTGATTAAAAAGAATCATTTTATTTAATAAGATCAGTAGAAAAGCAAATAAAGTCAAAGAAAGTTGTTTGATTATGCAAATGAGATGCAAACTCAATTATGGCGCTTGAATAGCAAGTGACATATTAATGGGAGTGAACAGAAGCATGTTAAACCTGACGAGACTGGTCATTGTATGGTCCCCCAAGACTGGCAAAACACATTGACAATGATGGGGCGTGAACAGGATCAGATTATCGAGCAGTTATTTTTGGATCCTCTGCCACTCTTTCTCCAGGGCATCTTCCAGGTTAAGAAGTATTGTGGGAGGCATTACATATTTACCAGACTTCCCGGTACACACCAAGCATGTTCAGTGTGATTTAGATCTGGAGAACCTAAAGGCCAGTCCATGTATTGGATTCCCGCCTCCTTAAGTATGTTGTTAACGAGATGAGCACGGTGGGTCCTTTGCATTATTGTTAGTAAAAATGTCTTGTCATTTGCTTTTAATGCTCTTGTTTAATTAAGAAAAGGTCAAATGCTTTTTTTTCCTTACTTCATATTCATTTTGAATATGTGAGCATTTTTGTGAGCAGTGTAGTTTCAGAGATTGCTCATTGTAGTCAAAGTGCAGTGCCATACATTCCTTTTTTTTTATTATACTCTGAACTGGACTCTGAGGGTATAGTTAAAGTCTCTGAGCAATCTTTTGTGTACTTCTTTGATGTTTCCATAAGTTTATCCCAAGCAATTTAGAAGACATATTTGCAGCCATGGTGAATTCTGTGCATTACCATTAAATGTAATAAAACACTTTAAGGAACAGTTTAATTCTGAAGCAATCAAACCATTGCACTTAATTTCAGGTAGGGGGCGTTTTGCTTGGTGCATGATCTGGAATGTGATTTTATGTTATTTTGATATTGATATTGAGGTTTATCATGTAAGAAAAATAGTTAGAATTTATGTACAATTATATAATATTTGTCTTGTCATAATATATCTATTGTTTATCTATGTTTAGAGTTGTGTAAAAATCTGGTAATGTTTTAGGAATTGTATAATTATCGTATGTAAAATATTGATAACAATTGGTCTGTACAACTTTGATTTGCCACTCCATAATACCCTTTTAAACTGATTTTCATTTAAATCTTTGTGAGCTGTAGCATTTTCTTTCTGATAAAGTGTTTTGTTTTGGGGTTTTAATAATTGCTTTTAAAAAGACCAGTCCTGATCTACTTAAGATCTACTTATGTAGAAGGGTGAACTAGGAATAATCCTATAACTAGTAGATATAGCCAGATCCTATAGTTAGCTAGGGACTGCGGAAACCTAGCGGTTAAGATACTGGACTCTGGATCTGATGGTCTAGGGTTTAAATCCCACCTCTGCCAAGCTGCCACAGTTGGGTCCTTAAGCAAGGCCCTTAACCCACTATTGCTTGAATTGTAAGACTGTATAAGCTGTAAGTCGCTCTGGATAAGGGCATCTGATAAATGCCATAAATGTAAATGTAGATGCTGCTGATGCTCAAGTGTAAGGTGAGGTCACACTAAATACTTGCCACTGTAGTCTACAGAAGCTATATTTTCTTGATAAAAAAATACTGCGTACACATTTCCTGTATTTCTGGTTGTATTCTAATCAAGAGACTGAAAAGTAAATGTTAATTTTGGCAAGGAAAAATAACTTGAATATCTCTAACTCTGACTTTTAACCAGTTTTGCTGATAGGAATAAAGTGTAGCTTTCACAGCTACCATTGCACAGTCACTATACATCTGAGGGGAATTGATTTTGTCATGTCACACCTGAGAGAGGGCTTCTCTCATCATTTGAGGTTGCGTATTGGTATGAATTCGGCCTAATGGAATCATTGGATGGAAATGGCTTCTGACTAAAATACGGGTAGGCGAAAATATTGATAATCACTTTTGTTTTCTCACTCTGGAGCATGACATAGAGAAAATCATATTTTCAATTACAAATTGCTACCTGGTTCCATTATGACTAGACTACATGTGATGGGATATACTGTCAGCTAAGTTCTGATCTTTCTCCTATCCTCTCAGTCATGTTGTCTCTGGCAGGGGTCAGCTCGGATCCAAATGGGCTTTGGACATACCTCTCACAGGTGGGAATGACTGGAAATTTACAAGCTCTTACTGTGTAACCATAGAAAAGTACATTAGCTGTCATTGTAATATGTGGGGTCATTCAATTTTCCACATCTTTTTAGGTTTCTTTTTTTTCCCTGTTTCTCATCACAATAAAATGTCTTTTTTTCTTTTATCCCATTCACACTAAATCACATTTTAGGGTGAGCCAGTACATCATTTACTAGACTAAACATTTAATACATAAAATTGAATTTCACATTTTGCACCTTCTCAACAATCAGATGTACTTCAAACAACCTACAGTCATTAATAGTATTTAAAGTTTAATAAGGGGATCTAGAGTCACAATTAACATAGGTTTACATTTTGATGTTGTTCTTACAGCATTTAGCCCATAATTGTAAAAATCTATATGTTCACACTTAACTTGACCCTTGTATTGGGACGTGTTCTTGTTATCAGACGTAACGATGTGCCTGCTTGGAAAGAGGCGCATACGCCTATTTATGTTGTGATTTTAACAATGGATCATTGTCTCAAAGCAACTTTACAGTGTTACATAATCTTATATGGCCAATCTCAAATTAAACAAGCCTAGGGCAGAAATGGGGTTAGTTTCTGAAAAAAATATTCAGCATTTATTTTTTTATAACTTATTTATTGTAAGCTATTGTAAGCTAAGATAACAACAGTGAAGACCTTCTGAGTAAAGTGAAGTATTGAGTAAAACAATATACATTATATTTCAGTGCAGGTGACCTCAGATAAAATAAGCAAAATGATCCTGACATATTTTGCACTAGGCAAGAAATGTTCACGGCTAAGCTTAAGGTTGTATAATATATGCTGTGTAAACTACTTATGCAAAATTACTAAAGGGCTTTAAAAACTGGGGTGAATACAGTATGTATTAGACACAAGACCATGATTTTGTATTTTAACATGAAGCTAATCTACACCCTAACTTATAATAAAGCTTGTCACTTCTAGGTAATAAATCAGTATCAGGTTTAATAATTGTTGTAATAACTTTACAGTAAAGATGCTAGTTTGATCCTTTTCTTCATTTAATATGTGAGTTTGTTTCCCCAGACATCTGCATTGGTTTGTACCAGGAGTTGTGGTTTTCCTTATCATTTAAATATATGCAAGTTGTTGGATTTAATTTAATCTTACTTTGAATATGTGAGATGTAAGCTTAATTTATAGCACTTTACTCTTCACATCTATCTTATGATGCATTCATAATGAATGTATAATAGAGAGATAATAAATATACCTAAGAAAATCCACGTGCACCTCTTCATTGTGTAGTGGAGTCTGCTGCTGGGAATTTCAGTGTCTGAAGGCCAGGGTTCAAATCTCAGATGGGGCTTGCAAAATGAAGGTCATGCTGGATGATTACAGAAAAATCCCAATCCACATGGGGTGCATAGGGTACCTCTAGTGCCTGCCTCAAGCCCAGATAAAGGGTTGTGTCAGAAAGGGCATTCAACATAAAAACTGTGCCAAATGTGATGTGTGAATCAGGATGGTCTTTTTTTTTTAGCCCGGGTAGTAAAACGAAATTGATCTTACATGGTGTACTTGAGTGTCCTATTTTAAGCATGAGGATAAAGTCATAATAAAGAATATTAGACAAATATGAATAATTGTAGGGGAGTAAGGGACTTTTCATCAGTTATAGCATTGATTTCACAAAAAATCACATTTTAATTTTATAATTTTAAATGACATTGTGAGGTGGCTCGGTGGGTAGCACTGTCACTTCATAGCAAAATGGTCCTGAGTTCAGTCCCCAAGTGTAGCGGTCTGAGCCATTTCTTTGTGGAGTTTGCATCTCCTTGCAATCTCCTATATATATATATATATATATATACTCGCTTTGACATAACTTTGTGTATCGCTATTACTTTGTATGTAATTACAATAGCCATTGATACTGATGGAAGTGTTACAAAAACATCCAAAAATGAGTCTGTAATCTTTGCTTTAAGATGTTCTGCCAAACACCCTGTCTTTTGTGCCATTAACTTTGGAAAGTGAAAAAAGTGATGTTGCTTCAGTGTTACTGATCTTGGCTTAAAAACTTTGGATGAAGTCCGTGCCTATAAATTATGGTATTATTAGCAGTTAACAAGGTGTTAATGCTGTATCATTTACCAGATCATGCTATCACTTAACGAATGCAGCCTTAAACCTATTTTTATCACTCAAAACAGGCAAAATATTGGCAAAATGTATGTGAAATGAATAGTCTTTCTGAAATGTGGGTCACACGATGGGTTGTCTCAGAAGTTCCTGAACCCTTTCTGTATGCTGTCTGCATGTCCGGTGTGTGAGAGGGAGTTGGGAGAGAGTGAGTTTGAGACCTACAATGGCCTGGTACCCTGTCTAGGATTGTTCTTGCCTTGCACTGTGTTGGTAGCTGAGCACCAGCTCTCCCATGGCCCTGACCAGGATTAAGTGGACAAGACGATGACTGTTTGAAATATCATTTTGGGCAGCATAGGAGCCACCAGTAGCCATTTTAATGTGTTTTGCGTAATACATTATGAACATTAACCGTGGTTTTACCTCAGGATGGGGTGCGTGTGCGTGTATTTTTAACAGAAAGGAAGATATACAGGTTTTTGCTTTAATTTCATGTCAGCAGTTATTCCTGACAAGTAGAAGGCTTAATCAATACACAGACATAAGTAGGATAGACATATCCACACAGGTGGAGTCCCGGGTCAGGATTGAGCTAGCAATCTCTGTGCTATGAGGTAACCTCACTATCTGAAATGCTTATGGTGTCCATAGTCTTCTGAGATAAAATCTTACTACTTCCTGAGTGTTTTTACGGATAAGGACAAACTGTTCCTCTATTAGAATGAGTTGGAACTTATCCAATTAGAGCAGGTGCTGCAAATGTTATCTTCACAAATGTTATGTAAAATATTTGCTTTCACAATGAACATTGAAACATTTAATTCAGTGGTAGACTTCTTTGCATTCTGAATATAGAACTGTAGATGTAAAAATAAAGATACACGATAAACACAGCAAAAATCTTTACTGAGAAAGGGCTATTGTCACTCGAAATTAATTAATTAACATCGCTGTACACTAAATTGTGAATCATGAACCGAGCTGTGCGTGTCGACTAGTTACAAGTCGAGAGATACAAGTATAAGCAAGTGCACCGAGTACCGGGCAAACGACGATAGCCGAGACAGATTTTTTTACAAACCGGATTCCAAAAAAGTGACACTAAACAAATTGTGAATAAAAACTGAATGCAATGATGTGGCGGTGCCAACATCTAATATTTTATTCAGAATAGAACACAAATC
>JAUZSU010178570.1:0-12699 GCA_034780255.1 Parotocinclus maculicauda | reverse complement strand
GGGCAGCGTAGTGCTGGAGACCATTACAGTAACCATCCTGAGTCAATGAGAGTGTGAACGAGAGAGAGAGAGAGAGAGAGAGAGAGCAAGTGTGAGAGCGCGAGAGAGAGAGTGTAGTGAGAGAGAGAAAGAAAGAGAGAGAGTGTGCGTGCGCGCGTGAGAGAGCGCGAGAGAGAGTGAGTGTGTGAGAGAGAGTGAGAGAGAAAGAGAGAGGTGTGATATAAAGAGAGGAAAGAGAGTGTGTGTGTGTGTGTGAGAGAGAGTGAGCGAGAGAGAGAGAAAGAGTGTGAGAGCGAGCGAGAGAGAAAGACAGAAAGAGAGAGTGTGTGGTGTGATAGAGAGAGAGGAAAGAGAGAGCGAGAGAGAGAGAGAAAGAGTGTGAGAGAGCGCGAGAGAGAGAGTGTGGTGTGAGAGAGAGAGAGGAGAGAAAGAGTGTGTGTGTGTGTGTGTGAGAGAGAGACAGAGAGAGTGAGTGTGTGAGAGAGCGTGAGTGTGAGAGAAAGCGCGGGAGTGTGTGTGGTGTGAGAGAGATAGCAAGAGAGAGTGAGTGTGGTGTGAGAGAGTGTGGGAGAGAAGGGGAACACAAAATATATTGGCAATGATCTAATTAGGAATAATCATCAAAAAGGCCAGACGTTAATTACAGTTGTATTTGTTGTTTTGTTTACCCACCTGTATTATTGTACTGCATAACCAAAGAGCAACACAGCATTTAAACACACAAAAGCAATTAATTCCAACAAAGTGTACTCAGCAGCTGGCTAATGGAAGCCAAAACTGCAACAGAAGCAGGTTCTAATGAGCCGTCACATTCAGTTTAGAGAGACAAACTGTGTTGGTGAGGCAAGAGCAGGCCAACGCTCGTCTTTAGAACAAAACAAACCTGTACTACTACAAAATCCACCTGTAATCAACACTGTCTCCGATACACAATCTTACTTCATTACACATATCTAATCAGCTAATATTCAGTACCTGATGCACAGGGAAATTGGAGATGAACTGATTAGGGTCAGGTGATCTGGAGGCATTTGCTATTTCCATACAACAGGCCAGAGTCTGCCAGGGCTCATCAGCATTCATCCACCACTTCCTGCCCTGAAACACAAAGTAAAGGAGCTCCAGAGACTCATCATCATACAGTGCACATTGCAAACAATCCCTGATTTAATTAGAACGACTAAGATACAAATAAACACATAAGTCACTTTAGATTTCCCCGTGTTACATAGATATCAAATAAAAGAAAGCACCACGAAACTGCTACACACTGCCGAAACGTTGATTCTACACGGGTTCTACACTGCCTAAAGAAACTTGCCTCACAGCAAGAAGGTTCCGGGTTCAATGCCAGGGTGGAGTGACCTGGGTCCTTTTTGTGTGGGGTCTGAATGTCCTCCCTGTGTCTGTGTGGGTTTACTCTGGGTACTCCGGTTTCCTCCCACAGTTCAGACATGCATGTTAGGTCACTTGGTGTCTATAAAGTGGCCCTTAGTGTGTGACTGTGGGTGTGTGCCCTACAACTGATTGGTGCTTTATCTAGGGTTGTTCCTCTCTTGTGCCCAGAGTTGCCGTATGGGCACCGGCTGGCCCGTGACCCCACGTGGACTTAGAGGAAGATAATGGATGGATAAATAGTGAAAAAAAAAGAAATAAAATTAAAAGGGTTCGAAAAGTGATCAGCCCCCCATGGAATATTTTGTACAGCTACCTTTTGCTTTAATTACTACATATTTGATCATTCTTCACATGGAGTTCAATGTTAGCTTCTTCTGACCATAAAACCGTTTGCCACATGAGAGTCCTCCAAGTGTTTTGGAAGTGTCACTTCTTAAGGAACGGCTTTACCTTCTGCTAAAGTAACACTACAATTGATGGCAGTTGTGGCCTATTAGTCAAAGTCAATTATCTCAAAAGTCCAATCCCAACTTGAGCAAGCCTAGGGCAGTGGGAAGGAAAAACTCCCTGAATAAAGAAGGAAGAAACCTTGGGAGGACCAAGACTCCAAAAGGGATCCATTGTCCTTGGGTCGCCTAGATGTTAAAATGAAATAATTATTAGCAGTTATTATTATTATTAACATTATTACTGCTTTGTGACATGGAAAGTGCTTGGTTGTACCTGAGCAAGTTTGAAAGGCCCGATTGCTTATCGAACCCAGGATTTTACTCTACTGCTCACAACAATTAGGGGATACTTCAAAATGAAATATCTCCTAATGAAATATATTTTTGCAAGCAGTGTAATTAATTTATAATCATTTATCAGAGTGAAAGTGTTATTTGCATTTTGATTGAGCATTATCGTGCCTAAGTACAGTTTATGGTATTATTGTGACATTTACATTTATATCATTTAGCAGACACCCTTATCCAGAGTGACTAATTAATACAATTAGTAAACTAACATGGCTGTACTGCCCACTCACAAGTGCAAAAAGATCAAAGAAAGACTTGGTAGATGTCCAACAAAGATTCACTCCTTGTTAGCTACCTTACACTAATAAAAGGTCCAAATTAATTAGATAATTAATAAGAGAAGCCACCTACATTTAAAGGGTTGTCTGCCGAGTCCAAGATGTCCTCAATGATGGTGTTTGCATATTCCAGTCTTCCTGCCAGTGAAGCGCGTTTCTTTAACCCCGTGAGGTTTACCAGGTGAATCTTCAACCAATCCAGACCTTTGGGACCCAGTGGCTTCCCCTCTGCAAACAGCAGTATGGCTCGAGTTACATCACTTCCCAGGTGGTTAAAGTAAGGAGGACAGGGGTAGGTGCGCCCTCGGAAGTCCATGTTGTGAGGAAACCAGAAGACCTCTTCCCTTATGTGGTTGGCGATGGACAACTTGTAGAGCGCATCCATGCGAAGGCTGTGCATCTCCGCCTGCTTCTTCTTGGCCCTTATGACTTCACGCTTTAGCTGGGCCTTCTCAGTCGCGTTGTACGCCGGGTCGTGGGGGTTAAAACGTGGGATCTCTGGTGCCTCGGACACTGGAGGAGGAACATCCAGTTTTTCACTGCCTTTGTCATTAAATATGGAGATAATTACATCCAGTAGAGGCTTGTTGATCCTCCAGGCGCAGTTGCCCAGCTGAGTAAGGGAGTCCAGTACAGCGTGCAGCTCCTCGTCCTGGCGCTTCTCCAGCAGCAGCTGGTGCTGGATGGCACCTTCTACGGTGCGCATTAACTTAGGCGGCGTCAGCAAATAAGCGCCACATTTGGCCGATATCCAGGGTACCGGCGGGCACAGCATGGGCATCACGTAGGAATCAAAGGTCAACTTGGTCTCAAATGCTTCTGACAGTATTTGAGTCAGGATTGGGTGTGGCTTAATGAATCCAATCTAGGGACGGAAACAGCAATAATACAGATTTTACCATGTCCCTAATCCTCCCATACAAGTTCAGTACAGGTGTTTGGCAAAGCAAATAGAGTATATTGTACACCAGACTTTTGTAATTTGTGCGTAAGAGCAGCTGACTTCATAAAAAACACCATGACGAAAAACTAAAAAATATTCTCAAAGAGGGATATTTAGAGCTGGCAAGATGTTTTAGCAATATCACTACGCAAGTGGAAAAGGTATTCAAATTCAGTGTACTGATGCACACCTGTAGTAAAAACTAGCACATTTTATAAAAAGCAAAGTACCTAGTAGTTGATATGTCAAGGCTACTGCTTTAGCCTGAAAATGACAACATAAAACACTAAACAAGAACATCATGAGAAGCACTAAACAAATAATACACATTATTAGTTAACAACCGCATGTTCTGTGAAACAAAATGTTGACAGAAATGGACATTGACCGTACATTACCATAGTTTCATACACACACAAACGCACAGACACACAGACAAAAGCACGAGCACAACACACATATACATAAACGCAAACATGCAGGCACTTGCAAACACAAAAACACGCACAAACATGTTGGGTCACAAATCCATGAATAACCTCTGATACATTGTTGTATTTCATGCTTTCCAGAGCAAGTAAGTGTGCGAGTGTTTAGGGGTGATTCCTGGCTTGTGCCCTGTGTTGCCATTTAGACACCTTTCTCACCCCGGTGATCATGAGGAAAGTGTGTGTATAAATAACATGCTATGCATCGTTTAATTTCTGTGGATTTTCAACCTAATTCTGAACAATCTAGATGTTGCTTGAAGACAATATATTATGCAGTATTTATAAGCTACATATTAAATAGCAAAGGTATATGGGGTACTACAGTGTACCTATATTGACTAAATAACCACAATTCTGTACATACAGTATCATCATAGACCATCCTCTGGGACATGAATCGGCTTTGGGCTTATCAGTGCATCGCTTACAAAGAGTACTGCGTTAGTCAAACAGCTCACTAATGCATGCTCTCTGCATTAGCTGCTCTCTCGCTGACTCATGCGGCTGCACGCTGGTTCACCTGGCTGTACTCTAGCTCCTTGTGATGCTTGCGAATTCATTCCTCTTATTCTTCATCCATAATGTCATATTTGTATAAGTGCGCATTTTTAAATGCACAAGAATGTGCGCTATAACATCGGTCATTCAGTAAATGTACCTGGGAGCATAATTTATTAAATAAGTAGCTCAGTAACCTTAATAATGAAGATAATCTCATCTGTGCACAAACTAAAAAGAAGTATTATTTGGCAGCACCTTTATTAGATTATTATTTAACTTTTATTTAACTCACTCGCTCACTTTCTATACTCACTTAATCCAGTTCACAGGTGGGAGTCAGGGGCCTAACTGGCAGCATGGCGTGCAATGCAGGAACCACCCTGCAGAGATTGCCTGAATTCTGCATGGAAATGTAACAACTCAGGCATCACAAGTGGAAGAAGGCTGTGCTTTTAAATTTCCCACTTTTCTAAACATGAGTCAAGTCAAGAAATATATTTCTACAGCCCTTTTAAGAATGGAGCATTGTCTCAAAGCACGTTTACAATATTATATTATCTTATAAGGCCAATGCCAAATTGAGCAAGCCTTGGGCGACACTGAGGAAAATCTTCGAAGACGTTTTAAGGAAGAGACTATGGGAGGACCAAGACTCAAAAAGGAACCCATCCTCCTTGGGTGGCTTGGATATTAATTGTAAGAATTAAGTTTATAGTAACAGTAATACTAAGTAAATAATAACAGATAAATTAAAATTAAATAGAATAGCATTGGCAAGGTGGGACTGATTTCTGACCAAAACCAGTAGATTGATGCTGCAGCTAATTAACATATTCGTGTGTGAGGCTGGTCTATTAGCATTTCATTAGACGTTTTTAAGAGTCCTAGCTATCACTCCGAGCTGTCTGATTTGTGGATGGAAACTAATCAAACAAGGCCTCACAAGGGTTATCGAAAATCAGCATTGAGCACTTGATGACGCAACGCACCCTGTAGCAAGAAAGAGCATAAACATTCAAATACGATCCAGAAACCCCAAGCAGCCAAATCCTAATTCCTGATTCACATCATACCAGTGTCTCTCCAGCAGAGTAAGGAACCTCTCCTGCTGCTCAGGCCATCTGCAGGCTTAGTGTAGTAGCAAAACATAACCTCATTTCCCTGCCTGTCATCCACCACTCTTGTTTAGTTACACAAGCATACACGCACAGCCGATCCTCAGGCTGTAAATCACCAGGCCAATTAAGGACTCGGTATAAAAAAAAAGATTAGTTCGGGGCCATCGGTCTTCTCTTTGGTGCTATCAGAAAAATTATTTAATAAATCATAGCAGCATATGTGGGTACTGAGGAGAAGAAATACCATGCTAGTCGATACAAAAAGGGAGTGATGGGCTGGAATGATATGACCCATGTTTATACAGGGCCAGTCATACCTAAATCTGACTGGGCAAATGTTGACGTTTGGGTTTCTGAATTAAATCAGAGTTGAATAAGTCGATGAGAATTATACACAATTTGAGCATTTAATTTCATTTCAGTCTTACAAGTCAAGCAATTGTGGGTTAAGGGCCTTGCTCAGGGACCCAACTGTGGCCACTTTGACATCGGTGGGATTTGAACCCTGGACCTTTAGTCCAGTAACCTTAACTGCTAGGCTACCACAGTCGGTATTGTCAGTCATTTATTAGGTACAATTTGCTAGTAACGCTTTAAACCCCCTTTGACCTTCATAACTGCATTAATTCTTTGTGGCGTCGATTTAGCAGTGTGCTGCACACATTAATCAGATGTTTAGTGAGGTTTACCCTTCCATTGTTGCCCTACGTTTGCTCACTTGGGGCTTTAGACTTAGTAGTAAAATTAAATATAAAATTGTAAAGCTTTTTAAAAAAATTGTTCATTTGTAAATAATGCTATAGAAATAAATCTGAATTTGACTTTGTCCTACCAGGCCAAAACACGTCCCTGACGCTCTCTCTCGTTCTTTACAGTTTGTGCAGGAGCACAGTCTAACATTGGTTGTTCCTCTTTAGGAACTGTTTCATTGAGGGGGATGAGCATTTCTGCATTATTTGCCTGAACTCCAAACCTTTTCAAAGTGAAGCAGCTCAGCAGCTAAAAAGCCTCTGGCCACCGTTCTGCAATATCTTCTCAATTAAAGCTCCCAAAACACCTCCCTCACCTCATTACCATACAACTCAAATCACGATTCACCGCTCCACACAACTGGGTTGAACCACTCCGAATCAAACTTTCCACGTTCTGCCAAAGATTTCACTTTACTGAACCATTTAAACACAGCCTTCTGGTAATTGTTTTTCGAAACCAGTGTCCTGTTCTCTTGGAATGCAGACAGTGCTGTAGACGTAAACAAACGGCGACAAGGCTTCTGCCTTACTGATGTCGCCTCGAACATAAACAAAGGCACGTGGACCAGAGGCAGTGTAGAAGTCTACCATGCACTGCTGGAGGCTTGTGATTACTCATAGACCTCCCAGCTGGCAGCTCTTCAGCAAAGAAGAACAACATGCTGGGTAAGACACGATGGATGAGAAGCAGTAACACTAAACACTCACTGACTCATTCTTACAAATCATATTACTGCAATCCAACATGCTGTTAGAATGAGAGCTTGCTCCAGACCACCAGCTACCATGTGATGTAAATAAAAGTCCAGCCAGCACCCATTTATTCATGGCTGTGTCTTAGGGATTAGCTCCCAGTCCTGCAAGGGCGACCCTTACTCGGCCCTACAATGGACCAGCATATTGGCCTGGTCATAATGATCTTGCATTATATAACCACCAATACGATTACAGCCAGAGTAGTAAAATCCTGATATATTTTGGCTTTATATATATTATCTTTATTTGTTCCCCTTACCAACCCACAACAAGAGATAGATCACCTCTTAATCAAAAGTGAAATCTATTTCTATTTTTACAATACAACATTATCTCAAAGCAGCTCTACAAATATATAAATCAAAGGTCCTAAGTGAGTTAGTCTGGGGCGAGAGTGGCATAAAAAACAAATATTACAAGAAAGAAACCGGGGGGTCAAGACTCAATAAGAGATCTAACCTCATTTGGAAAAGAAAGTCTTGGTGCTGGGCGTTTGTTCGACACACTGTGCACTTGCTAGGACTTGCTTGAGGCAAGATGGCCAACTCGTACGCCCTTTCCAGCCGAAATGCAGACGCACGTCAGAATAAGAAAAGCTCAGTGCTGATGGCCTCTAAAATCTGCTAAAAACTGTGTTTTTTATAACATATATTCTTAGTACAAATATGTCAGTATGGGTCCTAATGGGGTTAGTAATAACAGCCAACCAAAAACCAAAACTGAGAACCATGATAGCACTTAAGTTTAATTAATAAAAAACTATTTTATAAATATATTTATTTTTGTCTGCTTATATGCAGTGTTTATCCAAACAAAAATAACTCCATTAAAGCAGAGCATGCCTTATACAATATGAATTTTCTAGGGTCTATAATCGATTTCTTGTATTTCTACTTTTCAATATGCCTTCTGTAACGAATTAATGATGAATACCGCTGTATAAAAATCAAAAAAAGAACATACTTTGAAAAAATAAATAATAAATAAAACATAATAAAATAAAGACTATGGTAGGGATAATAAATATGAACAGTATGTTAAAATACAAGAATATATATAAGAATATACGCACTGTAAATTTTGTAAACCTCTTTCTATACATTTGTACACACAGGATATACAAATCTTTCATATTCATTTCTTTACCATTTTTTCTTTCTACTACCGAGTGCACTGCTACCCCTTTGCTGCTGTAAACAGCAAATTTCCCAATTACCGGACTATTAAAGGATTATCTCATCTTATCTTATAACTATAAAATATAAGACAATGGTATACACAAATAAAATACTGACTCTAATATCATGGAGATTATGCATATATAAGTAGTATTCGGTCCAGCAAAAAGGGTCACTAAAGATTCTCAGTCATTCTATCCAGAGACTCGGGTTTGAGGCCTGGTCAGGTCACTGACTGTGTCGATTTTGCATGTTCTCCCCCCATCTGCGTGGGTTTTCTATAGATACTGCAGTGTTCAAGTGTGAATATGTCCAAAGCTGCCCTGCCTTTCTGTCTTGCATTTACATAACAACAGCTGGCTGAAGCCTCTGATGGATTGCAAAGAGGAAGTGGCATCTCGATAGAACTCAGCTGTTCTTTATTGGACTGCTGTGAGCAGTGGGTATGGAAAAGGCAGCTCACCTGACGGTTGCTGCGGAAGGTGTACATGTGATAGAGCACTGGGATGAGCCTCTTCTCCTGTGCTGAATTCAGGATGTAGTTCTGCATCTTAAGCTCACGCACCATCAGGTCCACCAGAAAGCTGCCCAGCTGAATCACCAGTGTGTGAGGCCAGGGTGTGTCGTCACTCAGGAGGGAGGGGCCAGAGCTGTGCTTGGCCTCCAGAGCAACCCAGTGCTCCCGAGGCAACATGATGCTGGGCTGGAAAGGCATACACATAATTATACAAAGTGGTAGCACATTTGGTAGGAAATCTGGTAGGAAAAGGATTAAGAACAATGCTGTCACCACTGAGTTCTGTTTGTTGTTCTTCAAGCTCATCTTAAGAACACTTTGATGAGACTTTTTATATCTTATATCTCTTCCAGTTGGCTTATGGATGAGCCTAAACTGTGTTTTTATATGTATTTTTCTATTTTTCTTTTATTGTTGCTGTTAATTTTGTTATTTTAATTTAATTAAAACTATTTTTTTCCTACATTTTTATTGCTGCTCTTGTTGTACAGTGTCCTTGGGTATCTTGAAAGGCGCTTAATAAATAAATTATTATTACTTTTATTTTTATTATTATTACTATTATTATTATTATCATTATTATTATTATAGGGGTGTACAGAAAACTGATTTGGATCAGTAAATTGGTCCAACTGTCTATGGAATGGCTTCGAATTATGAGCCTAGATTTGATTCAAACCACATATTAACAATAAAAAGTAAATACAGCCATCATTAAGAGATTCACAAGGAGAAACAGACAGCTTGAGCTAGCATTAGCTGCTTCTCTCAGAAATTCTATCAACAAATTCTAGCCATTTAAAGAATAACTGAAGTTAACCAAGGTCATATGCATAAGCATGGGTCCCATTTAGCCTTGAACACAATTTTCGATTTGAACGCCATATATATACAAAGACAAACAAAGCAGAGTCATGAGCATTAACGCAGCGTGCAGCCCTGGAAAAACTAACGTCTAATTGAGTTTTTGTCATGTGCAGAATAGCCTTAACAACCTAGTATTGTGTGTTGATGTTGTGTTTTGTTCCATACATTAACAACACATAATAGTTTCACTGGAAAGGGATTTAGGGAGTCTGTGTACTGGTGGACAGAAAGTCTAAAGAAATCCCAGAACATTGAATCAGAACATTCACTGAACACAAGGTTTTCATGGGAGAAACTCTGAGGCCTGCTCTGTGGTTCAGTAAACAACCAAGCAAAAGTATTTCTTATCCGATTACTAGATTACTCAATGGAATAATCTGCAAAATAATTAGTTACTAAAAAACATATAGATGCTGCACTACCATAGATAGACAATAAATGTCATTATCCCATACACATTATATGTACTGTATTAGGGACACATTATTTTGAATTGTTAGTCTTCAGAAATGATAATAAATGTTCTCTCTCTTAGCTGTTTAATATAGTGCTCACAAAATTAGGAGATACTTCCTAATTTTTGTGAACAGTATATATGGTGAAGCTACAGTAAAGCATTTTATTTCGAAATTGAAACCCGTTTCTAGTCATTTCTTATAATTGCAGGGGACTCAAAGTTTCTTTCTGTTTAACAAGTTATTCAAGAAAATGTGAATTGCTCACGCTTTTATTTACTCACGCTGCAAAAATAGAATCGGTAACTAAGTATAATGAATCAAATATTGAGTGTATCGTTACCGCAGAAGAATATATAAACAGAATGTCCGAAAAGATGATCTGTAAAAATGGCATCAGCAGCCATTTCAGCAGTACACACAAGGTTATATCTACACACAAGGTTATATCAGGACCAGTTACATACATTACACACACAGACAGACAGACAGAGACGCGCAGACAGAGAGACGCAGACAGAGAGACGCAGACAGAGAGACGCAGACAGAGAGACGCAGACCCACACAGACCCACACAGACCCACACAGACCCACACAGACCCACACAGACCCACACAGACCCACACAGACCCACACAGACAGGAAGAATTTGATACCAGGTGTTTCCCTTGAGATGAAAGTTAGTTCACATTTACTCCTGCAGAGTGACTGACAGTTTTGATAATACACACTAACAACGGTGCTTAAGAAAGAGGTGATGGAAAGGGGACAATGAGACATGGATTTTATGGACAAAGGGATCTAACACGAAGGAGTCTGCAGGTGTTCTGGCACTTAGCTGTGTGTGAGCATGTGTATAGATCTGGTGAAACAACCCTCATTAACAGAAACCATAAAAGTTATAACTTATTAAAATCTTGCTAAGCTCTGGTTTATAAAAAAACATTTGAGTTATTATTCAAAAATACTTGGAAACCAAGTACTCTTGTCCCAATTCGAACACTGACAGGAATGGTAATTGGTAAAAGAATTGCAAAACATGAAATATAGGTTGAAAAAAAACGTTTTTTGGAGATAAGAGCAAGTGCTGCACAGCGGAATGTGTGACGATACTTCTGTTCCGCAGCACACTAATTAGAACAGAGGACCATGTTTCAGTAATAACAATAATATTAATTATTATTATTAAAACCTCAGATCAGCTTAAGTCACAAGTGAGATGTAAAAAGAGGCAAAGGATGAGCTCTTGTGCACTAAGGCTTCTCTGCTGCTGGCTTTAACGTTCTGCTCTTGTTAAAATGCCTTGGTGGTCGTGTTTTGCATTATTATGCTTTCCCTTAACAACACCATGTCAGCAGCATCCATGTGTTTTCATAGCGTACCAAATTCAGGCCTATGTCCATTTATTATAGGAAAGAAAAATTTGTCTTACCAGTCGAGCTTAAACTTTTTGTGCAAGTTCATCTTGTTTGTCTATATCCCTTCTTGCTACTTATTTCTAAGCAGTGGTCAACTGACATGGTCCGATGCCAAAATTTAGAGAGCAGGGTCACAGATTTTTGTTTCCAACTCATTCAAATAATAAATCAGATGCAAAATATGTAACAAAAACGTGCAAACTTGCAAGATAAGAAATTGGACACAGCTGATGATTAACATTAAACAGTCTGTTCATTAACAAACGTTTGTACATTTTGCATTGTAGAAGAGAACATTTTGCAGGGCTTGATAGTAACAAAATACTCAAAAGGTCATTTTCAAAAAATGATCAGCTCACCAGGTCAATGAGGTCACTTAGATTCTTCTCGATCTGCTGTGGAGGCAAACGCCTCATCAGGTCCAGAGCACAGTCTAACTGCTGATCATTCTGTAAAGACATTATGAGAAATTATTATTATTGTTAATTATTCTCTGAATCTTTTACACAACACATATCTTTGTGCATCCTGGTGAATAATATTTCATATACTGGTACACCCCAAACCCACTCTTAGCATGAAACCAGTTGCAGAACAATAAAGGTATTCATTCACTTTTACACTCAACAACTGAATTATTCATTTAATTATTCTATTCATGCAATTCTAAAACAAAGACCTGTAATCAGAAATGCAAGTATAATTTGGACAGCTTTCCTCATCATTAATCTCAAGCACTGTAGCAGAAGTGATTGGTGTGTTTGTTTAATGTCAGAAACACCTTTAAACACACAAAACCATGAGTCATATCCACAGCAGCTGTACTGTAGCTCCCTGAAAAAAAGAGTCACCAAATGAGCGAGCAGTGTTTCAGTTCTCCAGCTGATTCAGACTGGTCTCAACACCTTATTGTGTTTCTGCTCAAGAGACTGTTAGGATAGCACAACTAAAGACCAGGCCACTCTAGCATTTGGGTGGTAAAACACCTTGGGATGGTTTGCAAAGATTCCCAACACAAGAAACACAATGCTTAGTACGCACTACACTACAGAGTTTAATATGGATGAGCGACTAGTAGTAATATTTACATTTTGAAACTGTTTACATTTTAAGTGCACGGTGTTATTGGATCCTGCCTAAAATGATCCTGATTTTACATATTTACCTGAACACATGCGCTCATAGAACAATACTTCTACACATCCTTTTTAATACGAAGAGAAGGGA
>JAUZSU010178559.1:0-12699 GCA_034780255.1 Parotocinclus maculicauda | reverse complement strand
ATTCTTATTATACGTCGTGGGGTACACCTATCCCGCATACTGGGTCCTAATTAAAATACTACCTGCTATCATAACAAATCTGAACACAAATGATTCACTGAAATGATTCAGTGGTTCAGTGAGTCCTAATCCACTGAAAAAGAAAGGATCAATTGATTCATAACCAAACCATTCAATCAGTTTTTTATGACTAATAATCATTTAGCTGTTCCAATATTCATGGATCTATGGTAATTCCAAGATTGGTTGTGGTTTCTAATTGGTTGCTGGGCAGTTGCTATGTGGTTGTTAGGCTGTTGCAATGTGTATGTGTAAGTGTTTGCAGTATATTGGAATTTAAAAGACAATCAGATGTCCATATATTTGTGGCTTTTCTGTCATTTATCAATTCCTATTATTTTTTTGTTTAAGGATTATTAAGCTGTTCAAATATTTATAGTTAAAGATCATTTAGACATCGATTTAATCTGATGGTTTATCTAAATCACATGCACGATCGCCTGCTGCTTTAACCAAACATCTGTGCCTCTCTTTCTGTGTCTGAACATGTCCCCTCCCTCAGGTCTTAGAATTAGAGACTGAGCTCAAACTAACATTAGATTCCTCCCAAACCACAACCTTCTATCAGAGCCAAAAATATCAAGCTTTCAGGTTAAAACGCTGCCGCTTTCAGAGATGCTTCACTGCATGCCTCGCTTCTTTGGGTTTACCCAGAGGACCACCTTCAGTGGACAGCTTCTCTTCTGGACCATCACATTATGAGATCAGTAGATTAACATAATAAGTGGCATCTTCCCAGCTCGTTAAAGATTACGGATCTCGACCCAACGTCCTTAATCTCCATATTTTAGCCAATGGGGGAGACCTTTAGTTGCTTCAAAGTTACCCCGTGTTTCTTTGAGAGATCCTTGTGGATCGTCACTGTGGACCTGATGGTTAATGTCGATCATTAATGTAGACACACACCTAAACCTAACCATCAGGCATCAGGTTAACCTCGTGGGGACCAGCATGAAGCAGGACGTCTCCAGAAAGGAAAAAAAGATCAGCTTTTCCTATCCTTGTGGGGACTCTAAATCTTCTATGTATCAGGACTGAACCTGTAAAGGTTTGTTGCAATACAGATTTCAACCTGCATTTTTTTTCTATTTATTTATTGGATCCTCTGTAAATCTGCTGGAAAATTTATGGGAATGTGTTAAACAGAGAAAAATGTGACTGTGAAGGAACATTAATCCCTCTTTTGAGTAAATGTGTCTGAACACGGCTGTGGCACTCAGGATATCCTCCAGGATACGTTCGTACTTGCTGCTGGGTCAGAGTGGGGTGCGTGTGTGTGTGTCTGAAGTCTCATTTAGGAGCTGACATGACTTTACGAAAGCCACCATAGATCGGGACTTGTTGTTCCAAGATGTTAGCACAGATGAGCAAAACGTTACTCACATATCGCTGAACACATGAACGATTTGCCATCGCCTCTCCGGATACCCAAGCACCCATGTTTATTTTTAAAGTGTCGTTTATTGTGAGATGAACCCCTATGGACTCTCATGAACCTTTGGTTAGGAAACAGTGGGTTACACCATTCTATACTTCCTCCATCTGAGCTCTCTCTGTGTGTGTGTGTGTGTGTGTGTGTGTGTGTGTGTGTGTGAAAGTGAGGTTAATGATCTTTGGGATGTCAGATGTCATAAGTGTCTCCAGATCAGACTTGTCCTCCTTAAATATGTTCATCAGACCATCAGTGTTGTATAAAGGATCTGTAACAGTACACTGTAAATGCCTGGAAGTGTGTGTGTGTGTGTGTGTGTGTGTGTGTGTGTGTGTGTGTGTGTGTGCCCCTCGTTTGTGGGCTCTGTTCCCAAAAGACGTGCCCTTATCTTCCATTATGATCTAATTCTCATGGTTTAAGATTCACTCCTTATAAGGACCAACTTTTACTCATAAGATAAAGTTATCTGTCCAGGCTGGAAAAAGTATGTGAACTCCTGTGATCGTAATCTAATTTCTTAGACTTTTTTTTTATTTACAGAACGTTTGAACGTGAGATTTTTCTTTTCTTTTTGTGATTGTGATTGTGATTCTAAACCTGATCCTAATCCTGATTATAAACCTGATCCTGAACCTAATCCTCAACCTAATATTGATTCTAAACCTAATCCTGAACCCGATCCTAATCCTGAACCTGATTCTATTCCTGATTCTAAACCTGATTCTGAACCTAATCCGAAACCTAATCTTGATCCTACACCGGATCCTGATTGTAAACCTGATCCTGATACAAAACATGATCCTAATCCTAGTCCTAAACCTGATCCTGAACCTGATCCTATTTCTGATTCTAAACCTGATCCTGATCCTAAACCTAATCCTGAACCTAATATTAATGCTAAACCTGATCCTGATCCTGATCCTAACCCTGATCCTGATCCTGATCCTGATCTTAATCCTAATCCTAATCCTGATCCTGGGTCTGAATTTAGAAAGTTACAATTCCTCTTCTGTAACGTTTGCAGGGAGAGAAACGATCAAGAGAAACTGTAATGTTAAAATGATCACGTTATTACTTTTATAAAAAGCAAAGGAAAAGAATTAGATTAAAATCTGTCAGCATTTCATTACTGACTATGGTGTCCATTCTTTATGGTGTGGTATAAAATTAATAAAGAATCTGCAGTGGTTTCTTTAAAAAACACAGAGGGGACGTGATGCGTACCTTTTGGCACAGAGCCATTGTGATGAGTACTGGATATGAAAATGGTCCAGAAAATAATCAAACTTCACACAGATTAGATGAAAAAAATCAGATTATGAATCAAACACAGCAAGCAAACCTCAAAATGATAAGCGTAGCCTAAAACGAGACTCCAGCACACACCACTGCTAACCAAAGAGGGGAACACAGAGTCTCAGAACGATGAAAACCTTAAAAAACTTAACAGGACTGAGAGTCAAATTCCAAACCCACCAGGAGCTGCCAGTTCTTGTTCCAATTCCTCTATTGTGTCAAAACAAAAAAAAGAAAGGAGTGGAACCGAATCTCTCTACAGGTCACTAGCTTATAAAGGAGGCACAACTAGGGGGCTATTACATCATTATTCTGTAAAGGCAAAATCTTTACTTATCTCTCTCTATTTACATATAAAATAAATAAAAAGAGAAAAAAATCTGTCTTTAAATCATTCTTTCTCTAACTTTTAATACGTTAGCCATAATATAATATAATATAATATAATATAATATAATATAATATAATATAATATAATATAATATAATATCTTTAATCAATCGATTCATTTGTCCATCTCATCTAATTTTTTGTTTTATTTACATAATTTTAGAGATTTATCCATGTTTTGGGATGAAGTTTTGCCTGAGTATATTTAAATGATTTCATGTAGTGGAGTTTAATAGAAGACGTGTTTATAATAAAAATGATAAAAGCTGGAGTTTTGGACTAAAATACAGAAAGTATTACTGAATATTACCACGTCTAGTTAGGAGATTTAGCAGCATTTTATTTAAAATAAAAAGAAACTAATAATAATAATAATAAGTATTTTGTATATTTTGGTTCCTCAGGTTTAAAAATGGTTTAGCTATGATTTTTCTAAATAATTTTTTGCAGATATAGATGATTCTGTACCTGTCAAAAAAGGCATTTTAAAATAAGAAATGCTGTGGACGTTTTTACTTTAAGTACATTTATAAGCTTGTTCTTTTATACTTTTACTTGAGTTAAATGTATAAACGTTTCCCTGCATATTTCGATCAGTTTAGTCGTCCTGTTATTCAAGTGAAGATTTTTTTCCACCTCTAATTAGATTTATATGATATAAATGATGTGATTGCAGATTTCTGAACACTAATTACACATTTAAATTCGATGTTTGCTCAGTTACAGCTGAAACATTCTAAAAAAACAAAAAAATTTTTTTACAATCGACATTTTAAGATGGTAAAATGCGCTCTGGCGTTTACTGCCTCTCAAGACTGCTATTCTCTATTCAGTCAGCAGGTGTCACCAGGGTTTACTCGTGCTAGTTTTCTGTCATTCAGATGTGAATTAGATTTACATAAGACAGAGTTTAATTTCTTATTATAATTCTTACCTCTTACCTGTACATATAAGAGTGTGCAAAAGTATTAAGCCACCGTTAGATTTGAGTTTTAGCAACGGTATAATGACTATATGTTATAATTCATTAGCCTCTTTATTAAGATAAACAGAAAATACAAAACAAAACAAATATAATTATAATATTAATACATTTAAATGCTCCTAATGTTATGACATTTATTATATTGTATGGTATTTTATTCTTTATTTTTTAGGTACTTATGAATATTTTTGTTGAATAAGGTATCTCTTAATTGTTACGTGTGTGTTGGTGTGTAGTTATTAGTGATGGTTGTGTTGACATTGTGATTGCAGTGATGTGCTGGGGGAGGGCGGTTCGGCGGTGGATGCTGCCATAGCTGCGCTAATCTGTACCTCGTTAGTTAATCCTCAGAGTATGGGACTGGGAGGCGGAGCCATCTTTACCATCATGGATAAAAACGGTACGATTCATTACCAACTACACAGTCTATAAAGAGTCGTTCACTTAAGTGATTCATTCTAATTCACGTTATGTTAAATATATAAGAACTCTTACTTACTGTGTTTATTAGAATAAGTGATTCACTGATTCAAATCACCAAATGATTTACTGATTCACACAAAGACAGATCCAAATCTTGGGAATTAATGTCAGGTGGGACTGAATGATTCACTGATGATTCACTGAGTCACATGCTGATATACTAAACGATTCACTGACTTAAACTCTAATTGTTTAAACAACAGGAAATTGAATCTTAGTCATGGTTAAAATATTCACCAATTCAAACAGAAACTCAAGCAGATTCACTGAATCATAGAGTGAATCATTTACCTGAATGACTCGTTTATAAAGACTGAATCATTTACCTTAATGACTCGTTTATAAAGACTAAATAATTTACCTTAATGACTTGTTTATAAAGACTGAATCATTTATCTCAATGACTCGTTTATAAAGACAAAATCATTAACCTCAATGACTCGATTATAAAGACTGAATCATTTACTTGTATGACTTGTTTATAAAGACTGAATCATTTACTTTAATGACTTGTTTATAAAGACTAAATGAAAAAAAATAATTTTTTATTCTTTTCATTTTCAGGAAAAGTGACCGTAATAAGTTCGAGGGAAACAGTTCCTGCTAACGTCAGTTCAGACCTGCTGAAGAAATGTCCCAAATCGATTCAGTTACAGCAGGGTGGGTTATTTCTGTTCAAACTTACAAGATTTATCAGTGGGTAAATAATAGAACTAATTAGTACTTTTATTAATTGGAAACCGTGTAGTTTGTATTACTTTATTTATTTTATCATATTATTAGTTTTGTTTAATTGGTCATTGTTTTATTAGTTTATTCATAATAGTTTAGTAGTGAGAGTAATTGTCTTATATTTATTTCATTTGTAATAGTTTAGAGTCAAGAGTATAGTAACAGTTTTTTATTAAAAAGTTTTTAATTTTTAATAGTAGTACTTCAGTAGTAATATTTTTTATATTATTTATTATTAGCTGTAGTAATATAAATATATTTTTTAATAGTAGTACTTCAGTAGTAATAGTTTTTTATATTATTTCTTATTAGTGGTAGTATTTTTATAATATTTATTAGTAGTAGTATTTTTAATATAATTTATTATTAGTAGCAGTATTTTTATAATATTTATTATTAGTGGTAGTATTTTTATATTATTTATTATTATTAGTAGTAGTATTTTTATATGATCAAATATTAGTATTAGTATTTTTATATTATCTATTTGTAGTAGTAGTATTTTTATATTATTTATTTGTAGTAGTAGTTTAGTAGTAGTGTTGATATATTGTTTATTTTTAGCAGTATTATTTATAGTATTTATTAGTAGTAGTTTAGTAGTAGTATTTTTATATTATTTATTATTAGTAGTAATATTTTTATATTATTTAGTATTAGTGGCAGTATTTTTATATTATTTATTATTAGTAGTAATATTTGTATATCAATTATTATTAGTAGTATTTTTATATTATTTATTATTAGTAGTAATATTTTTATATTATTTATTATTAGTGGTAGTATTTTTATATTATTTATTATTAGTAGTAATATTTTAATATTATTTATTATTAGTAGTAGTATTTTTATGTTATTTATTATTATTAGTTTGTTATATTATTTATTATTAGTGGTCGTATTTGTATATTATTTAATACTAGTGGTAGTATTTTTATGTTATTTATTTGTAGTATTAGTATTTTTATATTATTTATTTGTAGTAGTAGTATTTTTATATTATTTATTATTATTCGTTTTTTTAATCTTATTTTTTATTATTAGTAGTAGTATTTCTATATTATTTATTTGTAGTAGTAGTGTAGTAGTAGTATTGATATAATTTTTATTATTGTTAGTAGTATTTTTATATTCTTTATTAGTAGTAGTAGTATTTTTATATTATTTATTAATATTAGTTTTTTATATTATTTATTATTAGTGGTAGTATTTTTATATTATTTATTATTAGTAGTAGTGTTTTTATATTATTTATTTGTAGTAGTAGTTTAGTAGTAGTATTGATGTATTATTTATTATTGTTAGTAGGATTTTTATATTCTTTATTAGTAGTAGTAGTAGTATTTTTATATTGTTTATTTGTAGTAGTAGTTTTGTAGTAGTACTGATATATTATTTATTATTAGTAGTAGTATTATTTATAGTATTTATTATTAGTAGTAGTTTGCAACCCTGAAAAAAGGCAGGCGCACTTTCTCCTCTCCTATCTGTTCCTGCTTGTTTCTACTGTCTGTCTGTGTACTCTTCTCCATTGCATGGATCTTCAAATAAGAAATTAGGAAATTATGGAATTTATTAAATGGTCTCTCAATGCTATTGACACCATCTTCTTAACGAGAAGCCTTAGCTCAGGGGAGCCTACCTGTCCAGATAGAACTTTTGCTGCTGGATACGTGATGGACGCCTGGAAGAACTTTCCATTGAGGATATTGAGGATGTATTCTTATTCGGAACCATGATTATGGGGTCTCTGCTGATTGGATTGGGCATTGCCCTGGTATATCGAGAAATTAAAAGAGTTGAATTAACTGTTCAAGGTCCCTTACCATTATCCAACATGATTGATGGTTTGGGCAGAGCCGTAAACACTCAGACTGTGACTATTATTCACTGAATGGATTAAATCTAGGAGAAACTATCGGTTCTGCAGACAAATATGGATAAATTGAAGACCACGATTCTTAAGAGTGGTACGTAAACTGGGATTACTCGAGCCAAAACAATCGTTTACTATCTGGTTTTGGCACCCTTCTTATCTGTGGTTTGGACTTGAGGTCGAGCTGAAGAGTGTAAATTTCTCCAAAAGATTCCATTGCTATGGAAACCTGGTACCGCCCCCTTTTTTCCTCAAACATGATGGAGTGTGGCGGATCTAGACGTTTTCCACGAACTGTGTTATGGACACAGATGTTATGGTTTTGGGCAAGCGACTCTTTGGCTCCCCCTCTTTCCCAACCTATGAACTGCTTCTCCTCCAGTCGCATCCAGACAGGTCTCATTAGAAGTGCTTATGTGCTAAGGAGTTTTTTTGTGCTCACATACTGTGCACCTCGGAGGCTTTTTTTTTATCTCCAATCTTTCCCGATGTTTATCATATTCGATTTTTTCTCATTTACGTTTTCCTGTCCCTTCCCCCACTTACATGTTATATTGTATGTTCGGACGGGTTGATGGTTTTCGATTTCACTGCATCTTGTACTTGCTACAATTTATGTGTGACAAATAAATCTTGACTAGTAGTTCAGTTGTAGTATTTTATATGATTTATTATTATTCATAGTATTTTTGTATAATTTATTATTAGTCATAGTGTTTTTATATTATTTATTATTAGTCATAGTATTTTTTTAATATTATTTATTATTATTAGTAGTAGTATTTTATATTATTTATTATTAGTAGTATTCGTATTATTTATTGTATTTATTATTAGTAGTATTAGTATTATTTATTGTATTTAGTAGTAGTATTAGTATTAGGAATATTGTTTTTTCTTGATTTCTGTGACTCCCAAACAGTATTGTTCTAAATTCCATCATTACAAGAAATCAGACATAAAATAAAACTAACCACAGAGCCTGTGTGTAAACTGCGCACACACACACACACACACACACACACACACACACACACACACACACTGCTGGATCTGTCTTCAAAAACCAAAGAGATACTAAACTAAAACAGTTTCAATAAAATAGAAACACAGAGATTCAAAAGGATTGGAAAAACCCAGAGAAATAAGAAAGTCCGAAATCCATCAACTCAGGAAACAGAAATACATAGAAATACATTTAAAAAAATTTTTTTTAATAAAAATATAGAAACAAGAAAAAACTGACAGCAAAATGTTAAAAACAAAATATGAAATTACAAAAAGAGACAAAGACAAATAATTAAATATCAGTTGCATAAACAGAAAAAAAAATAATGAAAACTTGGAAACAAAAAAATTCTCTAACACTGAATAAAGACAATTGAAACAGAACTAAAGAAACTCAAGTTAAACGAGGTAAAAGAGCAAAAGATAAAATACAAAAAAAACACCTAAAACAGGAACTACAGAAACATCATCAGAAAATCACAGTGAGAGAAACAAAGAAAAAGCACTAAGATAGTGAAAAACTGAAAAAATGTAGGAAAAAAAAAATAAATGAAAGTAGAAAATGTTAAAGAAATAGAGAAACACAGAAATACAAAAGCATGGAAACAAAACTCAAACTTGAGAATCCAGAAACGTTTGAGGTAAAGAAATACAGGTAGTCCAAAAAACACAGGAATACAAAAAAAACATACACAAAAAAAACCCCAATAAAACAAAAAACAAAATGGATTGAATTACAACACAAATGTAAGTACAGATAATTCAAAATAGAGATAAGAAATTATGTCAGAAACAAACAAACAAAAAAACAAACAAACATGGAAACACAGAAATTCAAAAACAAAAAAATAGAAACATAAACAAAAAGCAGAAACAAAATCAGAAAAAGTGAAAATTAGAAATAAATAAACAAAAAAGAAAGAAAGGTGAAAACAAAGACAGTCAGAAAAACACAGTATGTGTGTGTGTATCTATTACGAAGAGTATAATATATTTGTGTGTGTGTGTTTGTGTGTGTTATGAAGAGTATGAAATATCTGTGTGTGTGTGTGTGTATTATGAAGAGTATAATACATCTGTGTGTTTGTGTGTGTGTATTATGAAGAGTATAATATATCTGTGTGTGTGTATCTGTATTATGAAGAGTATAATATGTGTGTGTGTGTGTTTGTGTGTGTTATGAAGAGTATGAAATATCTGTGTGTGTGTTATGAAGAGTATAATATATCTGTATGTGTGGGTGTGTGTGTGTGTGTGTGTTTGTGTGTGTTATGAAGAGTATAATATATCTGTGTGTGTGTTTGTGTGTATTATGAAGAGTATAATATATGTGTGTGTGTGTGTGTGTGTGTGTGTGTATGTATATATAACACAGATGCCGGTTGGATCGGTGTTCCCGGTGAGTTACGAGGTTATGCTCGAGCTCATGCTCTTTTCGGTAAGTTACCTTGGTCTCGGCTCTTTGATCCCAGCATCAGACTGGCGAGAGACGGATTCAGAATTCCACCGTACCTCTCCACACTCCTACAGGCTCAAGAAATCAAACCCTTCATCCTCAACTCCTCCCTCTGGTACACGCCCACACACCCACAGACACTTAGAGCCACACCCACACTTACAGCCACGCCCCTATGCCCAATTACTGCCACACCCACAATTACTACCACATCCATAGACACACCCACAGCAGTTTGTTGTTTTTAGGTTCTATTTTTTTATTCTAGCTTTATTTATTCCATTCTGTTGTTATTTAATCCTTGTTGTTTTGATTTGTTTAGTGACGTATTCTGTAAGTCGGATAAAGAAGTTCTCGGTTTCGGTGATACCCTCCGTTACCCTAAACTCGCCGAAACTCTGCAGCAGATCTCTGAACATGGACCTGAAGTTTTTTACTCTGGAAAAATCGCACAAGATTTAATCAACGACGTTCAGAAAGCAGGTACAAAAATCGATCAGCGTCTCTAATCAATCACAAAACCAATAAACTATTGATCCATCTTCTGATCAAAACTTATCCAATAAAAACATTCATCTTAAACAATACTAACAATACTAACGATACCAACAATACTAACGATAATAACAATAACAACAATAACAACCATACTAACGATAATACCAATACTAACGGTACTAACAATACTACCAATACTAACGATAATAACAATAACAACGGTACTAACGGTACTAACAATAATAACAATGCTAACAATACTAACGATACCAACGATACTAACGATAATAACAATAACAACAATAACAACCATACTAACGATACTACCAATACTAACGATAATAACAATAACAACGGTACTAACGGTACTAACAATAATAACAATGTTAACAATACTAACGTTACTACCAATATTAGCAATACTAACAATAATAACAATAACAACGATACTAACAACAATAATAATGCTAACAATACTAACGTTACAACCAACACTAACGATACTAACGATACTAACGGCACTAACGGTACTAACAATACTAACGATACTTACAATAAAAACAATATTAACAATACTAACAATACTATCAATACTAACGATAGTAACGCATGCTGCTCTGTTTTATTGTGTGTGTATTTTATTGTGAGATTGTGTGTGTGTTTTGTTGTGTGTGTATTTTATTGTGTGATTGTATTGTGTGGCTGTGTTTGTGTTTTATTGTGTGGTTGTGTTCGTGTTATATTGTATGTATTTTATTGTGTGATTGTGTGTGAGCTTTATTGTGTGTGTTTTATTGTGTGTGTGTTTTATTGTGTGATTGCGTGTGTGTTTCAGGTGGATCTATGACTTTAGAGGATCTAAAATCTTTTCAGGTCAGTAAATTGTACTGTTGTTGTGTGTTTTTGTGCAACATTGTGTGTATTTTAAAGCTGTGTATGTGTGTGTGTAGGTGAGGGTGAGCGACGCTCTCTCCGTTCCTTTAGGAGAATACACCATGCACTTCCCTCCCCCTCCTGCAGGAGGAACTATACTGAGCTTTATCCTAAAGGTTATGTACGGTACGATTCACTCTCATCTATTAAACCTGACTAATAAGCTCTGTTCTTAGAGGGAGTTCCCGATCATCCCATATCTCATTTATTTGGCTGTAGGGTTCGGTCTCTCCCCGTCGTCTATAGAGGGCGATCAGGAGAAAGCGACGCTGCATCGTTATATTGAAACGTTAAAGTTCTCTAACGGACAGAAGAAGAACATTAAAGACCCACAGTACAGCAGCATTAAAAACGTCAGCCATCTTTGTTCTTCTTCTATTCTCTTTATTCATTCATATTTCTCATTCACACCACTTTCTGTTTCAGCTGGATCACCTGCTCCACCCAGACTTCATTAATATCATCAGATCCAAAATCACTGACTCCACCCATTCTCCATCATACTACAACCTTACCCAATCCAACGATCGACTTGGAACCACCCATGTATCGGTGTTAGCCAACGACGGCTCTGCGGTCTCTGTTACCAGTACCATCAACCACATGTTAGTACTGCAACTACACAACCACACAACACAACCACTCACGTATTGGTGTTAGTCAACGCTTTCTGTTACCAGTGTAACCACGTTAGTACTGCAACTACACAACAACACAACTTCACACTGCCCGTTTATCATACAATAGTTACAAACACACTGTAGCTACACACCTGCAGTAGTGCTTTAGTGTAACCAGCCAGTGTGTATGTGTTGTGTTTTGTGTGTGTGTGTGTGTGTGTGTGTGTGTGTGTGTGCGTGCGTTGTGTAGTTTCGGATCGCTTATCTATTCTCCTAACACTGGGATTATCCTGAATAATGAGCTGGCTGATTTCTGTTGGAGAGCAGACTCCTTCTCTGCAGGTAATAATAATCACTCTCTGACCCTTGTCTTCCCCTTTCCTTATATGGTCATTGGTTCCTGTTGCTGTGTCAACCAACCTACCAAAAAAACCCAACAACATACATGTTAGTGGGTGTGTCCTAGAGGCTACGCCCACCCCCCCCACATTAATAAATTTGTATGTGCGCAGGTGAACAACCTCCATCCTCTATGGCCCCTGTCATCATCCACAACAAGAACAAAGATAAGATGCTGGTTATAGGAGGATCTGGAGGGAGTCTCATCACCACCGGCATAGCCACGGTACAACAACGTCTGTGTGTGTGTGTGTGTGTGTGCGTGTGCGTGTGTGTGTGTGTGTGTGTGTGTGCAAGCGTGCGTGCATGTGCTAAGGCTCCATCTGCACAATGTTTTCATTGTTGAGTCTAAAAAAACCCAAACACAAGTCCTATCAAACAAAAACACTGATATTAGTAACCCGTGACTTAATTAGGAACTTACTAGAACAGCTGGACGTGTTTGCAGTGTGAAGATTTAACTTTAGATAAACAAATAGGAAACAGGTGTTAAGTGTAGAAAATACAGAACTTCACAATGTGGTCAGGTTT
>JAUZSU010178548.1:0-12699 GCA_034780255.1 Parotocinclus maculicauda | reverse complement strand
ATATATATATATATATATATATATATATATATTCATCTGAATTGCATGTGATAGAATATAACATAGACATAGTAAAGCAATAAATATCATTATTAGTAGCTAGTCTTATGTATAGTGATACAAATTTCACACCATATATTTGCTTTTTTATTATGTAGTTTTTGTTTTGTGATGTCATAATGTGTCAATACTGGATACAACAACATAATCTTTGGAACAGGGACTAAATTGACGATCACTGCAAGTAGGTTCATTTGACCTTTTTTAGAGGCTTAATTAAAACATTTTTATTTACATGATCTTTGTACTAGATTGTACCTTACATTTCATTGTAGCATTAAGTTCATATGCTGATTATTCAAATCAAATGCGGGTAAATTTGGAAAAAGAAAATGTATTGAATTGTATGTTTCAGGTTCTATTTTTTAATAAGTAGAATTGTAGTGGAATGTAGTGTTAATATGCAAAATAATGCTTATATACTTAGCATTATATGATAGCAAACAAGGTTATAGTTGGCCAGTGCATTAAACATACAATATAATAATACTTAATAATACTAACCTGTATTAACTGTAGCTTCTCGTCATAGAAAGTATGCAACTACTTTGTTCTTAATATAACATAAGTTAGACATAAGAAAGTAAGAGAACCTATAATAATACACCTTAGTAGTGTTTGCTTTGTCATTTGTTTCTTAAGTTCTTTAAACCTGGCCTGGACATTGCTACCAGTTCTGTGGTGTAATATTATTTTATTAAAACATAGAAATAAACCACCATACATGAACAACATAATATACCGATATTTACTTTCACAATACATTTTAGCTATTACATTACCAGGATAGTCTGCTGAACTAAGCAGTTTTTGTTGTGTGAGCTCTTAATGTGTGACTGTTGGGAGCAAGATTATCTTTGGAACAGGGACAAAACTGACAGTGATAACAAGTGGGTTAATTTAACTTTTTAAAGCTTTTATTAAAGTTTTTGCAATGTAATATAATACATACTGTATGCGTGGTACTTTTACATAAAAGTAAATGACTAAAAACATTTTTTTTTCTAACCCTAAACTTTAAAAAAAATAGGCATTAAGAAATTTGTGACATGTTGTAAACCAGTAAAACGATAAAAACCATAAATATTTAATAAAACATAGTCTGGATTGTGTTAAGATCAGGATGTTGAAGTTAATGTCTTAAACACTACTACTGTGTGACATTTAATAACGCAAAAGTCATATTTGGAAGTGGAATTAAACTAAGAGTTGAAGCTAGTGAGTACATTCATGTATTTTTTAACTTTGTCTTCCAGTTATGTCAGTTATACATTTTAGATGATCTTATTACTTAATAAGAGTCATTAATAGCTCATAAAATATTCAATTAAGTTAATCATTAATCCTAGACTCATAAAATCATAGACATAAACTAACAGTAGTAAAGTACAAAGTACAGCGTTAACAGTTAATTTTCATTATTTAAACTTCAATGCAGATAGACTTTAACACTGTGGTATTAAAACAAAACAGGGTAATAATACTGCAAAATATGTAAGACATATCTAAAATATATAGATATATTTTATATTATATATAGATATAGACATAGTAAAACAATAAATGCCACTATTAGTAGCTAGTTTTATGTATGGTGATACAAATTTCACACCATATATTTGCTTTTTTTATTATGTAGTTTTTGTTTTGTGATGTCATAATGTGTGATTACTGGATACAACAACATTATCTTTGGAACAGGGACTAAATTGACGATCACTGCAAGTAGGTTAATTAGACTTTTTTTTTTTAGACTTACCTACAACATTTTTATTTCTCAAATAAATAGTTATTAGCATACAATAATAAAAAAAACCTCTATATAGTTGGTAACACAAAGGATATGTTCCTAAAATCTGAATCGTCTATATTTAATAGGTTTGAGAAAACTTAAAAACTGAAAATATGTATTCACTACAGGACAACACATGCCTCTGCTTTCTTTGTTATACATTTTACAGTGCATATATCTATAACAGTAGAAAGTACTTTTTGATTTTTTTTGTAACTTTGTGAGTGATGGACTAAACAGAATAATATTTAAGAAATGAACAATGATTTAATATTACTAGTTACAATACATTTCACAACACCAAATCACTGTTAAATACACAATTTTTCTCAAAGAATTCTTATTATACTGAATATAATTTCATGTACAAAATCTATCTGAATAGTGTATAGAACTGAGAAAATGTTGGTAGTACAAGCCACATTGCAGTGTTACACAGATCTTAAAAACAGTCCAATTTAGACAAATCAATTACTAATACATGTATTATTTTTAGTCACTTTATGTTGTATTATTTTTAATGGTCATTGTAATGTATGTATATAATAACATTTTTATATTCACAGTTATTGTAATTAGATACTTGGAGAATTAATGTAGTGTAGCCTCATAGAGTGTGAATGATGGTTATGGCAAGCTTATATTTGCAGCAGGGACCCGTCTGACTATTCATATAAGTAAGTATTTGTAGCGTAAAATAAGAAGTTACAAATTATGAATGTTAAAAATTTGTTTGGACACAACAGAAAATTATTTATGTAGTTTATATTTAATGATATACAACAAAGTTATCTTTGGAATAGAGGCAAAACTAATGGTCGGTTATTCTTTAGCTGTTGTGCTAAAATAATTTTAATAAGTTCTTATTTTTTGCGTTATGGGGGGGGGGTATTTTGAACAAATATGTAAAGCAAATTTTCACTTAATGTGATACCATTGCAAACAGTTCTTATCCAAATTGACGAAGAACATATATGAAAAGAAATAAGAATGAAACATTTACAAGCCTGGAATAGGTTTATTATTTAGACAAGGATGTTGTATTCCAAATTGTTTTTTATTTATTTTATCTACAGTAGTCTGAAAAGTGTATACTGCTTTTAAACTTTTTTAGTATTAATGTTTATTATTAAGTATTACTAATTAATAAGCTAATTTAATAAATCACCAACAGATGAATCTCAGTACTAATTACTACAATATAAATAATTCAATATAAATCAAACCACCATTGGAAAATTAATGTAGTGTTGCCTCATGCTGTGTGAATCAAGGATATGGTATAATCTATTATACCAATATAGTTTCTATATTGAAATACACTGGGTATATAATTTCACAGTTGAATTAAGTACACAACCCAAACTTGATTTGAGACTAAAAATAATCTATATTAAGTACTTTATAATGTATTTTATGGTAGCAAAAATAATGTTATTATGAAGACCAATTTGAAAACAGCCACCAATTGTTATGTGATTGAGTTCAACCAATAAGTAAAACACTTTAGCAGTGTGATTAACTTACAGTTAAAACATCAAGGAATTTTTAGCCTCTGCCAGTCAGCAGCTTTCATTAATTCCGGTAATTTTCAGCAAATTTGTAGAGACAATTAATAATTATTCACTAATACTGCAATTTATTACTAATTTATGAAAAAGAAAAGCAAAAACCTACGAAACATGAATCTGTAATTTTTAGATTATTATATTTAATGTCTTGTTTAGTTAATGTTTTATGCAGATATGTGTTAAATAACTTGTGAGTAGTGTTTTAAAGTGTCCCCCTAAACTGTATGATTACAAGTTGTTATTGGATAAAATTAACAGTGCAATCATGTGAGTATACTAAGACAGGTATGCACTATTTATTGTCCAATGTCTGTTTTAACGTACAACGTCTATAGAATTATATTAGGAAATACAAATCTGTCTTATATACAGTACATTTAAAACTTGCTTGAATGACAGAAAACTACACTAGTTAAAGTGCTGCAAAACCTGCTGACAAATCTTGAAGGCAGAAAACATTGTTCCTTTTGTTTTCATTATCGATATGTATTTTCGTTTTTATAAGAAATACAAAGCTAACAATTACAATTAAAATACACATCTATTAAACATGTATCTGTTTAAAACCAATGTGTTTCACAAATGTAAGGTAAACAAAAGCACCGACTCTAAACACGTGGCTTGATGCTCACTCAACGAGAAACAAGTAAATTAAACTTAGCTACTTATAGCTTTTTTAGACATCCATATATGAACTCAAGAACCAAAGCATAGAGGTGTTATTTGCAGAAATGAAAATAATAAATAACATGAATGAGCTGGGTCCAGTACAGTGGGTGAGTGATGAACACTCATGGCTTGAGTCACATGGGCACGCAGACGAAAACAGGGCGAATGAACGATAACTGGGAAAATTTCGCCGTAAAACGTCGACGATAACCGAACTGTACAATAACTAGGACAAACAATATAAAATACAGTTTAGCATTCTTCAGAAGCCATGTTAATATATTACAGTAAGATTGCAGACCAAACTTTGTACTATCACTAATCATTATTTAGTGTTTTTATTGCTGGATAAACATGGACATGACTAAGTGACCAGGTGCAATAAGACTAAGATTGTTACATTAGCTATTCATGTGTAATGCAAATACTACTACATAAGTATTTGTACTGATACAGAAGACTGTGCCACTACAAATGTAAGAAATAAATGCTCTTATTAAAAAAAATTGAATTAGGAAAATAGAGATATGACATATGACTGTGAATTGCCAGTCAAAATGATTTGATCCAATGTATACATTAGATATAATTTTGTCTCCTGCAACCCTGTCCAGGAATATACGCATAAGAGTGAATGAATGACTGAATAAATTAATTAATTTTGTCATGTGCATAAAAATGTATACAAACTAGACTAGTATATAAATTACATTACACTGGTTAAAAGGGGCATTTAAGCATTGATGGCCCACACACCATCATGCCATGCTTTCCTAAAGATCTCAAAATGTTTAATATATTAACCCAATACATACAAGTTAATAAACAGGAGCTTTCTTTGTTTTTGTTGTGTTTACAGATGAAAAAAAGGATCCTGAATATTACAAGATGGAGTCATCCAGTGGAAAGTACTGCCTAGCCACTGATTTTACAAGTCCAAATGCAACAGACAGTTACAGCGGTGCAGAGGCAGTTCGATTTGCCCAGGAATCCTTCTACAGCAGACTTTTTGCAAATGAAATGTGTCCAGAATATGGTGAGAATTGACAGATAGTCAAACAAATGTCTACTATTTTAGCACAACAATGATTGATTATTGAGTGTAAATGGAGGTATAGTTTTCTCTAACACCTGTTTTTTCTTATTCTGTTGTCTGCACAGATTCCTGTGATAAAAAGAACACTGACTCTCCAGATTTTACAGGTACATTTAGTATTTATAATAGCTATCTTAGTATTTATTAATAAATATATTATTTAAATATTATTTATTCAATTATTTGAGATTTTGAGAAAAATATATTTTGTAATTTAATACTCTTTTTCCTGTTTAGATGTCAAAGCCAAATTTGTGTCAGTGAGCATTTTTTGGTTGAGGATTCTCTTTCTGAAGACAATTTTGTTTAATGTCTTGATGACAGTCAAATTGTGGATGAGCTAGCTCCTTAATTTGGTAAGTACTGCTAACAAGATATCAGAGTAATGTATTTTTTTTTTGTTTTAAAATGTCAGCTTTCACTGTGCTTGCTCTCACCATTGAATATACAGTAACAATAATAATAATAATAATAATAATAATAATACTCTTACTAAACTATTTCAAATAAAATGCCAAACCAAGAATGTTTTACTTATTACTTTAAGTAATGTGATAATGATGTCAAGGTTACACCTTATTACTATGTGTTTCATATCTGCATTGTTTTTGGGTATACTTTGGCCAGATTCTATTTACAATTTTCATAAAAAATGCATCCCTAGTGTAACCAGATGAGAATGGGCCTGACATTGCCAAGTAAAAAGTAATCAATACCCAAATTGTTTCATGGTGACTCCTGAAACTGGTTGTTACCAGTCTATTACACAGTCACATATTTGGGAAAAAAAACATTTACAGCATACAACAGCATTTGCTCTAGTTCAGTAGTTGCTTGGCAGTTGCTGTTGTTAATGCAGTCAGTGATACTGTTGCGCAATACCTGTCTTTCTTTCACACACAATGTCTTGTCAGTGTAATGCCCCTGTTTGAAACTGTGACTACCAATCTTGGGGAAAAAATAGTTTAATCAATTAGATGGAGTGTCACAAAAACTCTGTGGAATTTGGCAACAGGCACAGCATATTGTCCCATCCTTCTGGTCTCAGCAAGGTAGCTGTATCCCTATGTGTGTCAAGCATTGAAGGCACTACTATTTTAGTACATTATATTGCCATAAAAATATATAGTTTATACATCTTCATAATGGCTCAATCAGAAAATGTGTATTCAGAATATGCATTCGATAAACACATATTAAAATCAGTCACTTCAAACAGTCAAGTAAAATCTGAACTTGATGCAATCATCAAAAATGGATGTTAATGCAAGGCCTAAACAGAATAATGCTAATGTTATTTAATGTCATCATTCAGTACTTGAATTACCTGTTTGAAATATTAAAGTCTATGTTAATGTTTTTATTTTCAGATATATCTGGTTCAAACTTGGAAGATTTTGCGATTCTTTACAACACAACAACAAAAATGTTGCCTACAAAATGTTTTGGCAAGTGTAATATAGTTCTTTCTGCTTATTATTTTACATTTTCATGTAACTATTGAGTCATTTAAAACTGCAATTTGTAAATAATTTGTGAAAGAAGATAACTGATCATTTAAGAGATATTAATGTTGCTTTTATTTTGCCCAGAGTTGTTGGTTCTGTGTTTACATTTTGTTCATAATCTTTTATTCTTGGCTGTTTATGCATAGTAGGCCATTAAACCGACATTTTGTATTATGTTAGAAGTATACAAAAATATATAAATTCATATATGTTTGAAGTTTTTTAAGGTATGGAGTGTTCTTTATTGTACGTATTGTACTCAGATTAATTAATAAATAAAGTACCAGTTATTCACCATGGTTTGTGCAATCCACTTATTACACTTTTGAATGTTAAAGCTATATGTTGTGTGTTGGTGTTATGTATAATGTTTTAATTCAGTACATACCTGCATGCATACAGTGGGGGAAATAGATATTTGATACAATGTTGATTTTGCAAGTTTTCCCACCTACAAACAAATCTAGAAAATCACATTGTATGATCTTTAAATAATTAATTTGCATTCTATTGCATACAATAAGTATTGATACAATAAAAAAACTAATGGAAGAATTTAATATTTGGTACAGAAACCTTTGTTTGCAATTACAGAGGTCACATATTTCCTGTAGTTCTTAACCATGATTGTGGGCCACTCCTTCATACAGATCTTCTTCAGATCTTTCATGTTTCAGTGCTGTCGCTGGGTAACATCGGGTTTCAGTTAAAGATTTTCAATTGGGTTCAGGTCTGGAGACTGGCCCTCCAGACCCTTGAAATGTTTCTTATGGAGCCACTCCTTAGTTGCCCTGGCTGTGTGTTCCCATCCTTCCTCCCTTCAATACAGTACACTCATCCTGTCCCCTTTGCAGTAAAGCACCCCCGAAGTATCATGTTTCTACCCCCATGCTTCACGGTTGGGACGGTGTTCTTGGGGTTGGACCTTCACACCAAAAAGCTCTATTTTGGTCTCATCTGTACACATGACCCTCTCCCATCATCCAGATGGTCATTAGCAAACTTCAAACAGGCCAGGACATTTGCAGGTGTGAGCAGGGGGACCTTGCTTGCCCTGCAGAATTTTAATTGATGACATATTGTGTTACTAGCAGTCATCTTTTGTAGTTCTGAGCTGATTCCTGACCTTTTTCAGAATCATCCTTACCCCACGAGGTAAGATCTTACATGGAGCCCCAGACCGAGGAAGGTTCACAGTCATCTTGTGTTTCTTTCCCTTTCTAATAAATGCGCCAACAGTTAGCAACTTGCTTTCTCACCAAGCTGCTTGCTTATTGTCCTGTAGCCCATCCCAGCCTTGTGCAGGTCTACATTGTTGTCCCTGGTGTCCTTAGACAGCTCTTAGGTCTTAGACATGGTGGAGAGGTTGGAGTGTGATTAATTGAGTGTGTGGACAGCTAACAAGTTCAAACAGGTGTAATTAATACAGATAATGAATGCAGAATAGGAGGGCTTCTTAAAAAAGGCATGTGAGAGCGAGAATTGTTGCTGGTTATACTTATTTTGTTTAATAAAAATGAAAATTAATTATTTAAAAATTAAACAATGTGATTTTCTGGATTTTTTTATTTAGATTTTGTCTCTCACAGTTGAAGTGTACCTACAAAAAATATTACAGACCTATGCATTCCTGTCTAGGTGTGACAATGTGCAAAATAGGCTGTGTATCAAATACTTATTTTCCCCACTGTACATACACTCACAGGCCACTTTATTAGGTACACCTGCTTACCTTCTTTTTAACGCACATATCTAATAAGCCAATCACATGACAGCAACTTTTACATCTAAGCATGTAGACATGGTCATGATGCCCTGCTGAAATTCAAGCTGAGCATTAAAACGGGAAAGAAGGGTTATTTACATTATTTGGAACATGACATGGATGTCGGTGAATGGTTGACAAACTAATCTGAGTATTTCAGTAACTGCAGATCTTGGGTTAAAAAAATTGTCTAAAAAAATGAAAATTACCAATGAATGATAGTTCTCTGGGTGAAAATATCTTGTTAAAGCCAGAGGTCAGATAAGAATGAACAGACGTGCTTAATCTGCTTAAACTATATATAATAGAAATAAATACTAATATAATCACTTTTTAATGTATGCAGAATGCACAACATGTCTAACCTTGAAGGAGATGGGCTACAGCAGAAGAAGACCACAGCAGGTGCCGCACCTGTAAGAAAGAATAGGCAACTGGGCCTACTATTCCCACAAACACCCCAAAACTCTATGATCAAAGATTGGAAAAAATGTTCCCTGAACTAATGAGTTTTAATTTGTGCTGTGACATTGAGATGTTTGGGTCAGAATTTCAATGGATCAGGCTGCTGCTGGTGGTGTAATGATGTGGTGGACACTTAAAAGCTTTAGAGCTTTTCTTTTTTTCATATCTGATTCACTCTTAAGGAAAAATCTCTTAGCTCAGAGTGTATAGATTAAATTAGCAGCTCACCAATAATATTTTTTGAATCATTAAGAATAGGGCCCATGACTTCTTGTGAAGAGGAAATACTGTCACTGGAAGGACACCAACACATTTGTGAAAAAAATACATTAAAGTTTAACCTTACACAAAGCGATCATTTGGATGATTTTTTGCTAGGCATCAGGGGACTGCTGTATTTGCAATGTGAAAATATTATGCTTAAACCATATATTTTCTTTCATCAGCTTATCAGAGCCAAACTATTTTAACAAACAAATAAATTGTACTGCAACTAAATTTAAAAATGTGATAATGGGTAGTCGATTGCTACCAATAATCACAAAGCACCATTCCGAACACTGAACTGTCAAATTTTCAGATTAACATGTAATATTTAAAAAAAATGTCAATTCTAGAGTATGCAAGTAGTAACAAAGACCACTGATCAACTCAAAAAGCAATAACGTGTGAACAACGTCGCCGCACAGCAGGAAGATTCTGTGTTCGATTTCAGGTAAAGCAGCCTGGGTCTTTTTTGTAGAGTCTGCATGTCCTCCCAGTATTCAAATGGGTTTACTTTGGGTACTGTCAAACCTGTTTACCCTGGGAATTAAATTTTTTATCTCAGGGAACAAGCAGGGCACAATAGCACAGTGGCATAGCCAGAAATTGGTTTTGGACATGCCTTGACAAATGTAGGTGGACACAGTTTTCACATTTCTCTCATGAGCAACACACATTAAAACAAAATAAAGGCATGGCATGACGTGTCAGTGGAAAGCACTGTCGCCTCACAGCAAGAAGGTCCTGGGTTTCAGAAGGAGTGGTCTGGGTCCTTTCTGTGTTTAATTTGCATGTTCTCTCTGTGTCTGCGTGTGTTTTCTCCAGCAGCTCTGGTTTCCTCCTACAGTCCAAAGACAAGATTTAGGTTAACTGAGTACTCTAATGTGGCCCTAATGTGTGAGTGTGTATGTGGGTATGTGAGTGTATGTACCCTCTGAATAATTGGCACCCTGTTTAGGGTTGTTCTGACTCTCCCACAACCCTGTAAATAAGATCAAGCTAATGCTTGTTTTTCCATTCTATAAATTAAGAAAAATTGTGTAGTGCACCTACGTAAGAAGGAGGAAGTAATTTGAGATAGAGCCATAACTCTGCCAAAACTCCAGAGCAGGAAGTCGTTTGGGGTAGAGCCTTAACTCTGCATTATTTCAATAACAGTTTTTATGAATGCTCAAATAATGGCTATAAAATGGCTATAATGGTGATTTCTCAGCTTTTATTTGATGGGCATACCACTGCCCACCGAGAGGTATGTCTCTGCAATAGCAGTGGACTCAGGAAGTACGTGCCCATGCGCAAAGCAAGTTCCTTTATGGGAAAAAAAATACTGGCAATCCCATCAAATTGCACTGCTAAAATGGCTGCAAATCCAAGCATGTAAAATATGTTTTAAGGAGATTAAAAGCAACGTATGTAGTTCTTTCCAGAAATGCAAGCATTATATATTCACATTTAAATATGACCTAACAGTGATCCACTCTGGGTCAAAAATAATAAGAGGTAAGAAAAGGTAAAAAAAAAATAATAATAATTTATTATTACCATGTTACAGAGGGAATAAGGTTTTGTTATGCAGTGTTTTTCGTTCTAATAAAATTTAATATCTAATAATATATAATAATAATTGTAATATCCTCCTTAATTGTCCATGTTAGAGCAAACTGCAGACAGATCATTTTGGGGAGCAGTGGCTTTGTTTTTACAACCGTGTGATGCATAGTGTTGTTCTGTGTTCTTTTGATAGTGGACTCACAAAGCCAATGTTAGAGAGACCTTTATTTGCTTTCAGTGGTGCTCGAAGGTTTGTGAACCCTTTAGAATTTTCAGTATTTTTGCATAAATATAGTCCTAAAAGTAGATAAAGAGAACCCAGTTAAACAAATGAGGCAAAACGATTATACTTGATCATTTATTTATTGAGGAAAATTATCCAATATTACATATTTGTCAGTGGCAAAAGTATGTGAACCTCTAGCATAAGCAGTTCATTTGAAGGTGAAATTAGAGTCAGGTGTTTTCAATCAGTAGGATGACAATCAGATGTAAGTGGGCAGCCTTCACAGGAACAGGAATCTATCAAAATCTGCTCTTCACAGCACGTTTGTCCAAATGTATCATGGCACGAACAAGGACCTCAGAAAAAGAGTTGTTGATGCTCATCAGGCTAGAAAGGGCTACAAAACCATCTTTGAAGAGTTTGGACTCTATATGACAATTCACATTCAAATAGATTGTGTACAAATGGAGGAAATTAAAGACCATTGTTACTCTCCCCAGGAGTGCTCGACCAACTAAGATCACTCCAAGAGCAAGGTGTGCAATAATCGGTAAGGTCACACATGACCCCAGGGTAACTTCTAAGCAACTGAAGGTCTCTCTCACATTGGCTAATGTGAATGTTTATGAGTCCACCATCAGGGGAACACTGAACAACATTGGTGTGCATGGCGGGGTTGCAAGGAAAAAGCCACTGCTCTATAAAACCATTGCTGCTCATCTGCAGTTTGCTAAAGTGGACAAGCCAGAAGGTTACTGGAAGAATTTTTTGTGGACAAATGAGTACAAAATAGAATTTTTTGGTTTAAATGAAAAGCGTTATGTTTGGAGAAGGAAAACACTGCATTTCTGCATAAGAACCTTCTCCATCTGTGAAACATGGTGGTGGTAGTGTAATGGTTTGGGCCTGTTTAGCTGCAACTGGGCCAGCTTGCCATGGAACAATGAATTCTGAATTATATCACAGAATTCTAAAGGAAAATGTCAGGACATCTGTCCATTTACTGAATCTCAAGAGAAAGTGGGTCATGCAGCAAGATAACGACCCTAAGTCATTCTACCAAAGAATGGTTAAAGAAGATTAAAGTTAATGTTTTGGATTGGCCAAGTCAGAGTCCTGAAAGTCCATTCCATTGAAATGTTGAGGAAGGACCTGAAGTGAGCAGTTAATGTAAGGAAACCCACCAACATCCCAGAGTTTTAGCTGTTCTGTACAAAGGAATGGGCTAAAATTTGTCCAAGCCAGTGTGCAGGACTGATCAACAGTTACCGGAAACATTTAGTTGCAGTTATAGCTGCACAGGGAGGTCACACCAGATACTAAAAGCAAAGGTTCACATACTTTTGACACTCACAAATATGTAATATTGGATCATTTTCCTTAATAAATAAATGGCTCAGTATACAGTGGGTACGGAAGGTATTCAAACCGCTTTTAATTTATCACTCTTTGTTTCATTGCAGCCATTTGTTAAAATGAAAAAAGTTAATATTATTTCTCATTTACAGTGCATCCGGAAAGTATTCACAGCACTTCACTTTTTCCAAATTTTGTTACATTACAGCCATATTCCAAATTAAATTAATCTCTTTTCTCAAAATTCTACACAAAATATCCAAAAAAAAAGTTTTTTGAGAGTTCTGAAAATGTATTACAAATAAAAAACTAAGAAATCACATTTACGTAAGTATTCACAGCCTTCGCCATGAAGCTCAAAATTGAGCTCAGGTGC
>JAUZSU010178547.1:0-24423 GCA_034780255.1 Parotocinclus maculicauda | reverse complement strand
GGATTAGAATGCTCAGCAGTTCTTGTGGGATCCTCTTCGTATTCATGATGAAATATCTCCTAATGTTTGTGAGCAGTCAAGTAATGTACCGCTATAGATGCATTTTGTTTTGGCTACATGTAAAACAACATTTAAAACACCACTGGTTGTGAACTCATCTGTCACAGCCATACTGCTTTCTATGCATAGATATAACTGCTTGTAAATGTGATAAACAAATATTTGACAAATTGTTAAATCCATAAAAAATATACAGCAAGACTTGGTAAACAAATACAGTAAAATTTAAAAGTCGTTCAGTAGATCGAAAATGCCTGCTTTTTTGGTCAATTATATAATGTTAAACTGCTATTACTTGGCGATTTATAAAGACACTAATGAAGGTAAAGGTAGAAATACAGAGGACAACATTTAGGACAACATTCTAAGTGGTGACCAGTTTTGCAATGTTTTGGGCCATTTGAGTGAAACAATAATAGCTTTTACAATTTGGTTTTATTGTGCATCAGACCAACATCAGTTGGAAATAACTGCAAATAAAATCTCTGTTTCGTTTGGCTAAAGGATTACCTCCATAAGTCACTTTGCTCTCCTTTATCCCTTTTCCCTCATCCTGTTCTGCCCTTTCTCTCTAGCTTGCTTCAGTCTATTCACTGCATGCCCACTCTGCTGCACCACCTCACAATCACTCATCCTATTAGAACAAAGAAAGAAGCTCCTGAATGACCTCAAAATCAATATTCTTTTCTTTTTGTCTCAGCTCCTGCCAAAAGCTTATCCCTGCCAAGGAGTCTATATTGCCTTCAAAAGGTACCACCTTGACCAACTGAGGCAGACTTGGCAACTTTGTCATTTCATATATTATTATATTATTATTTATGTACTATGTATGACTGTACTATGATATGATGTAAGGCACAAGATTTACCTAAAGTGTGTTTCTATTTATATGTAACTTTTTCCAAGTTAACCATGTGTTCAGGAACTCTTGTTCAGTAACATTGTCTTTCCGTTTCTCTGATGTATAAGACTAAGGCCAAATTCACTTTGTAATTTATCTTCACAGGGAATATTGCAGAATTAACAAATACTATATGATGAAACAATTGTGCTGACCTCCATAACTACCTGCCTAAAATCTCCATATCCACTATTACATAGTTAATCAAGAAGTTTAAAACAACAATAACTGTAATTAATCTGAAAGGCTGAGAGAATGATAATAAGATACTTTAAAAATATATATATTTTTAGTAGGTATGGTGTGATAACATGGATAAATAAACCATAACTTACTACACAGTGATGATGTGGGCTATTTTTCCTCAATTTTCTGGAATCCCTGTTAAAATATGGGCAGCATGGACAACATTGTGGTTGCCTTTGCCAAGAAGCTACAACTGGGTCATGGGTAGATTTTTTAGTAGGACACTGATCCAGAACATACAGCCAAATGAGTTATTGTCCACAGGATCAAGCTCTGGCAAAGCCATTGCAGGTCTTTGATCTAAACACAAGCTAAAACCTCTGGATTTAGCTCAAGAGGGAAGTTCATAAGGGTGGATAGAAGACCCTGGAAATATTCCCTATTAAGGAGATATTCAGATTCCTTTGTGCTGTATTGTCAATGAGTAAACTCACTAAGCATGATATGACAAAATTGATGTTAACAATGGTTGGTTTGAACATTGTACTAATTGTAGGAGTATTACTTAATAAAATAAATTATTAATTAATATTCCAAAAATTATTTAAAAAATCCAGAAGATGAATTAATTGATGAATTAATGAAATGGAATGAATTAATATAAGTGTTTAGCAATTTCAGTGTTGTAACAATAAGTTCCTAAAAATAACAATAGGTAGAATTTAGTGTAAAATGTCATTAAATATGGGATATATACTTAATCACTTGTCAAAATTCCATCAATCCAACTGCACTTAAAATTTATTTTACACTGACAAGCTTATGTTAAGTTACACACACATGCTGTTAAATTTACACAAGTAACACAAAACTTGTTTTAAATGAGGGACTAATTTGTACAGACAATTTGTATCTTGGGCTAATCACTAACAGAAGTATGTAATAGCAAACAACATATGCTTCCAAACAATACATTATATTAATCATTTATATCTGACTGAATCCTGTGTAATATGTGAAGTCACAAGATACTTTCTCACAGTTAACTCTTTTAAAAGCAAGTACCTTTAAAGCGATGGTTTTTTAAAAATAAAAATCCGCTTAACTTCAGGCTCTGGTTTATGATTCTATATTGAAACACCTAAAATACCTGCTCCAGAGAAAACCATTGTTTTCTATTTTTATAATGATTTATCTGCAAATTTATCTGTCTCCAACGAACAATAATACCAAGAGCAACGCATTATTTACGTTTTTTTCTTTTAGTTACATTCAGTAACAGTTCCTACTTTTAAAATATGGTTATGACCAGACAATAAATCAAATTTAAGAAGTAAACTGCTACAAAGAACTTAATCCTGAAGTTTATCCTGCTTTTAGCAACAAATAGCTGAATTTTCATTTGAATTAACAATTGCATATAAAGTGAAAAAAGTGAAGCGTATTTTATCCAATTTATTTGATTTAAATACATCAAATCCTGTTAGTTCAGCACTGAAGCTTGCTTACTAATGGATACTTAAATGAGTACATTATATAAAGCACAAACCTATATAAATCATTTCTGGTCTGATGGTAATGAGTTAATTTGTGTCCTGTGTTCTGCTCAAGTGGTCCTGATGCAATTATCAGTATTAGTCCAACCATACAAAAACAATTTATTTAACAAGAACCAGAAGCCGCTGAAACAAGTAAATATTAACATACAATCAGTTACTTGCTATTGTTACTAACAGTGGGAACAGATTGCATTAAAATAGTTTTAACAGCCATTAGTAAGTGTGTGATGTTCTGTAATGGATTGGTACACTACACAAGTAAATGCTAGTGAATAGAGTACAAGGACCAACCTCAAAGATTAGCAGCAAGTTACTGGACTATTGGGTTGAAAACATTTTGCCTTCCTTGCATATCCTAGAAACTGCTGCTGTGAATTGTTGTATGTCACCTAAACCTGTCTAACACAATGCGCATCCTAAACACTTGAAATTTGCCTAATGACAAATAAAATGATCATCTTCCTTTAATTAATTAAACCTGGGCCAGATTTATACACTATGCCATCTCAGAGTTTGTGTTTTTTATATCTCCAAGATCTCTGTGAGACAGATGTTCTTCGGTGACATGTACAAATAAAACTACAATAAAACAAGTACACTTAAAGGAGAATGCCTTTAGTATAATAAAGTATACATAGTTAATCATAAACCGTGGCAAAATTAAAATTACAAAGACATAATCTGATTTTCTTGAAATGGTCCCAATCGAGAGATGAGCACATTTAGTTGATGACACAAAATTAAATTGACTAACCCGTACATCTAGCACAGCTCAGTACAGCTACTTGCATGTAGACATTTAGACCAAACTTCTCTATTTGAACCAACATTATACTGTCTAATTCTGTGCTCTAATTTAGACAATTCTACAAAATCATACAAATTCATCAGTAAGTTCCTGCACCGAAGACACACATTGTAAAATATTAGGAGCAAATTTAAGGTCATTCACAAAACCATAAGTTTGGATATTCCAGCAGCAGTGAACATCAGGCAGCTGTCACAGTAACAAACTGAGGCAGTACTCACTTTACATGTTTTCCTTATTTCCATCCATAGCCTTAATGCAGGTATAATCCATGACTAGTTCCATGCCCTCCAAATTCATTTGATTAAATTCTCAACAGCATTCTCAGTGACTTTGTGTACAAGAGAGAGAGCAATGGGCTGACTTCCCTTACTCCTGTCTGAAGCTTGTGCTGTCCATGTGAGGCTCTCCCGCTTGTCCCCCTCCCTCCCTCCCTCCCTCTTCAACCTGAAATCCTCCTCTTGCATGCTTCTATGGTGTGCAGAATCCACAGGCATCTGTAGTTCCTCTTAAATGTACCCAAAAGTAGCGGGGTATGTAGAAGTTCCAAAGATTTGTAGAGGATAGGAGATATAGAGGCTATGGAGCGAGAGGACACCCCAGCAACTGGGCAAGTCTGTCAACCTCTACTGCCTTTTATCTACCGTACTCAGTCTCCCCTCCTTCCCTTCCAAGTGCATGAATATATTATTACTCGCACAAAAGGACCCGTGTATTGTTTATGAATAACCAGCCTTCCCAGTCAACAAAGGCCATTTTCATAAGAAAACTCCATTTCGTTTCAGCTCCAATTTGATTACAAGCTGAAGAATAGAAGCCCTTCGGCCAACCCCCTGAAGGTTCCTTTCTATTTTCTCCTTTGCTTTCTTGCTGTCATTTTTTATCCATGACTATTGAAAGGCTTTTATTGCTTTCCTTTCAATGCACAAACAGGAACAGACATTTTAGAGTAAACCATGGAAGAAAAAATTATTGCTATGTTATTTTGCCCAGTAAATAGAGCTCAAGCGAGTGCACTGCCAATGCCCACTCTTTTTTTCTTTCCTTTCAACGTTTTGTAAAACTGCAAATGCTAGAAATTAATGACAGGCCTGAGTGAAAGAAAGAGCAGCCTGGTTAAAGTTATACAATATAATGCAAGCTGAATATAAATGCTGATGGGCTGACACGGTCAGTGGTATGAGCAGACCTTGTGTGGAGGTCTTGTGAACAAACAATGTTACCTAGCAAAATCCTTCAACACATGTGCATACAAGCAGTCTAGATCTGACAGCTATTTGTACTTATCTTACAGTCTAGCTAGCATAGCACTAGCCTGACTATACTACTGTACCTGACTTACAGTGATTAAGTTCAACATTAAACTTTGACATCAGCAAAGTAGAACAGCACACTGTGGTCGAAAAAAAGCTACAAAACAATAAGGTACAGCATTTTGGTGTTGCATTTAGATTTCATTAACAAAGAAATCCGAATCAAAGTGCTCCTATAAGTGGTAACTGCTTATACAAAAGTTGGGACATTATGGGAAATGCAAATAAAAAAGACATTATGAAGTGAAGCTATTTCAGGTTGTGTCTGGTCAACTTCATGTAATTTGTTAATATACTTGTATTCCTGCATTTCAGGTGTGCAACACATTACAAACACATTACGTTCCTACTAGCAATACTTAAGATGTTATCGCACAGAGGACACCAAGTGTTTTGTTCTGTTCTCCCTGAAAACACGTGTTGTAAGAACAGTGATTAATCTTATAATCTATTCTATATTATAATAAAGTGCATATAGACATACAACCTGAAATCATGTTTAATCGGCTTAAAGTAGCCACTTTGTTTAAACAATGCCATGGAAATGAAAAAGGGAGTCAGCACTCTAAAGAAACTCAGACGCCTTAGTGCAATTATCTGAGGCTATTCAAATAGCTGTTCTTCATGCTCCGCAGTCCCACATAGTATTATTTCAAGCTCAGCATGGCTTTTATCTTTAAGAACCCTGGGGACAACCTGTACAATATCTATACAATACAGAAAGGAAAAATGTACCACTAATGAACCATGTTTTCCCCATGCCAGGGTCTTAGGGCGTGGGTATGAGCAGTAGGGGACTGCATGTAGGAGACCTGAGAGTGGCTGTACGTAGGGAGTGGCAACATCTGATTGATCCAGGCTGGAGAAAATAAAAGACCTTAATGGTTTTAGAGTAGTACAATTATGCTGCCGGTCGCTTTTGTTAACCATCCATGGTGACTTGTCGTCACTGAGAACGTGGGCTATCGATAGCACTAGCAGCCAGGTCTCTATGGCTTTCAGCAGAACACAATGCAGTCCATTCTGTCTCAGTCCTGCCAGGTCTGTATACAATTATAAAGCTGTCTATTAAAAATGAATTATTAGTCTAAAAAGAGTCAAGTGCATGATCATAAAATATACAAGTGGGTTTTCGGACTGTACTCAAACTTGAGAGAATAAGGAAGGTGGATTCATTCAGGACTGCTGTTGTTTTATCATACAGCCATATAGTGATAATAAATATATAGATACAGTAGCTGCTCACAGACACAAATATTACAATGGGGAAGCATATACATGCTCATATGAGGGCAGGCCAAGTATCGAAGTGTGTATATATATATATATATATATATATATATATATAAATAAATCATAATACAAACATGCATTGAACAGCCAGAGACACATGGGCTTCATCGATTGTCTGTAAGCTGTGTTTCCAGCAATTTTGCATGCTGCATTGCACTGTTTAGAAGACAGAATTTGAGTTTACTGTACAAACTATATTGCACAAATATTTAAATGACTAAATATTTGATTCTAAATGTTTAAAAAATACTATAGAAACTTTGATGAACAAATAATTGACTAATTCAAATTAAAATATTCCTATGTTGTCTTAGAGCCATCGGCTGTGGCCTCTGTGTATTTAGGGTCAGTTTACCTAATGTGTACACAGTGTCTTGCTTGAGACACATTAGTTGTGAAGCCGTCAGTTTAGTAGTTTTATCCTTTTAAATAAAATTACCTTTTAAAATTACACGGTACCATTGGCTACCATGCATGTGTGTCTTTATGGATTATAAATATGGCTGGGTTGTGTCTTGACTGGAAGTTGGGAACATGTGCAAGACATGTACAGAGCTGCAATCAAACAGAATGACCACCTACCCAATATAATTTTCGTCCTCCATGTGCAACCATAACAGCTCTGAATTGCTGATGCGTGGACTTCTGAATTTGCGACTTGATATCCGGCACCAAGACGGTATCACAGGTTCAGTATGTTTCGAAGTGGAGCCACCATAGGTCAGACTAAAATTGCAAAGACATATCATCATCTACAGCGTAGTTCAGCTATATATAGACATAGATGACGCTGAACTACATTTTTAAGTGTGACAACCAAAAGCCTCCAGTCAAGCCAAACTTTGTGCTCTATGAAATATTAACCAGTACTGCAGGCCTCTTAAACCTCCTCGTTTGCCCACTTGTTAAGGCAATCATCTATAGAGTTCCCTTATCTCTGCAGCTTGACTATAAATTAAAGACGCTTTCTGCATGTTTTTGTGCTCTTTTGTACTCTTGTACGAATATTAAACTCTAGACAAAGGTGAATGATACATTATTCATTCGTGGGCAAAGGCAGCAGCAGCCATCTGAAAAGAGGCTGACATTTGAGCTTTTCACCAACATCTGCAAAATTACATGCTTCCCATTGTGAGTCAATGAGGGCCAGCTAGCATCCATAAAGGAGTGAAATTGACTTGTCAACGCAATAAAGGCATGGTATATGCATCCGAAATCCTCAGGTGTATATGTACGTACGTGAAAAGAGAGAGAAAGAATGGGCTGTTGTTTTTCAGTCTTCGTGCTTATGAATAGGAACCAAGCTAGCCACAGACCAGCTTTGACCAAACACTGCTATTGTGAGTAGAATAAAGACATAATTTCCCTTTGAAGTTCCAAACAGCTTTAGAATCAGTTTCTCCAATGAGGCACCAATACAGTACAGATGGCCAGAGCTGACTCCAGATCAGCCTTAGCTGTCCGTGCCACCTTAAAAACTTCATTATAAACAGTAATACTGATCTTAATGGGACATAAACCCAGTCTCTGTCCAGTGCATATTACCAGAGCAATTAACACAGATGATTTCAACAGTACAAAAAAGTTCAATACTGAGAATATAGTGAAAACCTGCTTTAGATTTACAATGGTATTGTAGCATAGAAGACTGACGAGGAAAACTAGGAAAATTGCTCACAATGAATCTGCCCAAATACTGTCCAATAACGCTAAAATAAACTCTGATAATGACGCTAAAGCTAACTAAGATTTCACATGGATTTAATCACGTCTCCTCTTCAGAGTAAGTAAACATTTTAAGCTCGTTTTAACTGTAAAACTGGTGTCTAATTTTATAAAACAAATGTATGACAACTTAAGAGCATTTTTGTTTGTTTATTTTATTTATTTGTTGTTGCTTTTCTTCCTTCAAAACTAACCATACATACCCAGATTGGGCCAATTTAGCATTATCGATTAACCTATGACCTATCATGTCTTTATGCTATAAATGGGAATAAACCAAAGTACCCAGAGTAAACCCACATGGACTCGGGGAGGTCATGCAAACTCTGCACAGGCAGTCTGAGGTAGGCATCACACCAGGATGCTGGAGCTGTGAGGTGACCACTGTGCCACCCTCTCCCAAAGAGCATAGAATTACAAACAAGTAGAACCGACATGCTGGACCTGCAGTACATGCTGGAAGCCACAAAGGATGCCACACATCCTCCTAACTGGGGAGGCTGCTGTCGTCTGTTGTTTTTCATTACAATGGTACACTGTGTCCTTGTTTCCAGCACCACTAATACACAATTCTTGTGTCTTCCTTTCGGTGTTAGCCTGTCATACAGTCTCCTACTTATCAGACTGACAATGATGACAGTACAGCAACATGGGGGTTGGCATGGCAGTGCCAGTTGTGTGAAGATGGCTGCACTCGATCGGGTAATCAATCGCCCACTTCAATGTGGCTGGTGCAGCCAGTCAAAAATGCTGTTGTAATTAAATGGGTGTCCTGCTGCAATTGGTCAGGTACTTAGTCTTTAGTACCCTGACCCCTCACCCTTCTCACACATGATGCCATTGCTGCTGGATAACTGCGCTCGGAATGTTGATAAAATGCTTCTCAGTGTGTTTAGTCCCCATATAAAAACTTTACTGAATTTCATTAAAAAATAAACGTTAAGGGATAGAATAGAAAGATAGGAAGTCAACACAGGACTTGAAAAACAAGAACTTGCCTCTGATAGAACCACTGATCTGGCATGCAAAGCAAAACCCTCACACCGCTGCAAACAACCTGCCGGAAAGTTTTTTTTTGGACTGTGCAGCATGGCTTGCATGCAGTAGCAACACCACAGCCAGAGGAATTCTGGAACAAATACATTTTCTAAAAATTTAAAGCATTTTTGTTATCCATATTAAGAGTTTTGAGTAACATTTTATTGAAGATTTCTGGTTTAGACAGGTTCTTGCATTGTGAAGTAAATATGAAGAAACTATTACTCTCTGCTCCTATTTATCACAGATGCACACACACCATCTCTACCTGCAGCTGAAAACCATCCAACCGTGCCCAATTAAGTGACAGCTAACATTTCCTTCCACTTTCTTGTTTCCCCTCACTGCTGTGGGCTTTGTCCTCATGTAAATGTCTTCTGAACATCATTCTCTCCCCAAATGTCACTGTCGCCTCAGTGCCCATACAGAAAGAACAACCTGCCTTTTTCCACCTGGGCTGCAGCCAGCGATTAAAATCTCCCACAATGCCTAGCTATCCCTAAGGAGCGAGTGTCTTTGAAATCTTTTGATTCGGCTCATTGTTTGTTATAATAGGGAGAAGGTGGAGGTAGCGTTTTCATGGAAGAATAAAAACTCTTTTTGAATTTAACACACACAAACAATTGTCACACCTGCAAACAGGTCTGTAGAACCAGTAACCTAGACAAAACAATCAAGTCTAATACAAAGAGTGCTTTTTTGCAGGAAAATAACTTGGATAATAAAAACAATAGCTCATGACATCTTCGAGTTTGGGTTTTGAAACTTGTAACAAGCAACAGCTCAAATGCAGGCAATTTCTTCAAAGACATGGGAAGCCCGCTTTCACTTCCATTTACACTACTCTTAAAAATTAGGAGATATTTCATAATTTTATGGAGCAGTATAATAAAACAGGCAATGAACTAAGCCTAATTAATTAAACTTTGAGGAATTAAATAATTTAGCAAATCAAACAATCAATATCTTACTTCACTGTTCATTCATTAAAGTCTAGCTCCTCACAGTGAACTAAGTTGCACAACTTGCGAAATCTGCTTTTCTAACCCTAGTTGCAGACTTAATAGACCCTCAATAAAGCTTGTGCATCTCTGAGTCTACAGAGCAAACATGTATATGTGTTAAAAATGAGTGGACAAGTCCTACTTGGGGAAATGGTTTTGAACAGTTTCAGCTACTCCCAAAAGCACTAGACTCTCTAAGAGTGTATACAGGTGGGATTTGCTCAGCAAATTAACCCTGCCTTAGTATTTAATTAAGGGTGTGCTTTTTGACCCCGATCCTTTGAAATTACTGGAAATTCAGAGATGATGATAAGCCACCCTGTCCCAGATACAGCAAAATATACCTTTTCCATGTTACTACCAACACCATGTTTCACAGATCTGATAAGGTTATATGCTGGAATGCAGTGTATTTCTTTCTGTATCATTTACAGCATTTTACATGTACAGCCCTTGTCTTACTGAAGTGCTTTGTTTTTCACTCATTAACAATTCCAATCATTAAGCAATAACCCAAGAACACTATATATATATATATTCCATTTACTCTCATTACCCAATGTATATAAAATCAAGCTACTAGCTATGCAGCTAAGTTTGGTGTAATGCAGCTAAGTTTGGTGTAAAGTACCTACAATGTACACAATCAGTGTCAGAATTACAATTTAAATAAGTAAAAAAAAATAGTTTGGCTCAATTAAACTACTTCTTGTTTTTTAGTTATATAGTCAGGTATGTGTGCATTGGGAAGTGTTGTACCATGATGCACTGTGGGAAAATGACAGGCCAGTGGAGGGAGTGTGATGCTCTGGATAATGTTCTGCTAGGAACACCTGGCCCTGGGCCTTCATGTGGATACTAAATTTACATGTAACACCGAATTGTACATTGTTATGGTCCAGTGGTTTTACAGTTTGGTCTGAGCACATTCGACAAAAAATAGGTGCTTATTCTTTGAGATTGGTCTTGACACTTAAATATGGGTGGTCTCCCAACAGAATGGAAAGGGCAATTCCAATGGCCTGGGTTTGATTCCTGGGTGGCAATTGCAATGTGGAGGTCAGGTGTTGTGCTTACAGAACTTTGTGATGGACTAACCTGTGAGGATGTTGTTTTGTGTACCTTCCACCTGCTGTTTATTTTAATTTAGTGTATATCGTTGTATACACTTTGTGTACCTGGTTTTGCGGTCAGAAATCTCACACAAACCAATTTTGACTGCATACTTTCCACCTCCATTGCTGTCCCCAGCTGGAACCTGGATTAACCACACACAATGGGATGTTGCTTGGAAGCAACAATAGAAGAATTAACGGCAAGCGCTTCAGGGTTTATGCCAAGCCAATTTTCTTGGGCAGAGAAAAGAGATTTGAAACATAGACACAAATACAGAGGCATGAGTGTGAACTGCTGATCTCAGATCACCACTTCCATGTGTGTGATGTCTTTGTGCTGACTGCAAATATGGATTCAAGAAAAACTCTAATACTCACATTCTGTGGCTGCTACTGCTAACATTATTAAGACATTATTTACCAAAATGCATCTTCTTCAGGTAAATGACATGATGATGGATTGCTGAAGGAGCTTTTATTTCTTTTGAGCATTTATGGCCTTGGACTAGCTAAGCAATTTACAAAATGTTTACTAAAAGATAAACCATAGTTTATCCAGTAATACAATACCTATCATTTGTGAAGCTGTCATTTGTCCAGAAATGTCTTGGAATTTCATACAGTTGACTAGCAATTAATATTCTGCTAATTATGTCATGGCCAATACATACAGTGCCTTTGCAATCTATCTCCTTTGTTATCAACCAAATAGGAATCCTTGTCTTAGACATAGTGTTTGAAAGGTGTACAATGTTTTCTGAACTCTATTACTCAGAGCAAAACAGACAGCAAATATTTGTCGTTATTCTGAACCTGACAGACTGACACTTTAAAATGAAAACAAGTGTTTGCACTTGAATGGTTCATAAAACTTAAAAAAATCTTAAGCAAAGAGCTTTCTTATGACAGATGTTCCCTTTGAATAATGAACAGCAATCACCTACAAGGTCACACTCTGGTATAGAATAACTGCAACTTTCAGTTTACGAACCGCAGGAAGGACTACGATGTGTAGAAAAGATGTATAACTGACCAATCCAGCTCATTAAACCATAAATTTAACAACAATTTAATTTAATATATAATAATTTAAGTCCAAAGACATGCATGTTAGGTTAATTGGCATCTCCAAATTGTCATTGGCTTGCGTATGCAAAACACCCTAGCCGTGTAACTGGAAACAGCTGCACGCCGGTCCCAAGCCCGGATAAATGGGGAGGGGTGGAGAAAGCAATGGCAAACTACTCCACTACTCCTGCCGAAATACTTCATGGATCACATCAATGAAGGACAGAACTTGTGGATGATCCATCAAGTGACCGAGAGTTAGCTCCGACTGTACGGTTAATCCCATCCCATGTGTCAGGAGCCATGTCCCATATTAATATCAACCTTTAATATATTATATAAATTATATAAATAAGGTTTTACACTAATGACCTGGCATAGTGCGTGTACAAAATAGTAAACTATACTGCTAAAGAAAAATTACCCCTTACCTTGTGATTTTAAATGTATGTTCTGTGTGATGCAATGCTAACTTTTTTATGTTTTTGTCTTTTTACCCCTATCCAGCTGTTTCAATTTCAGGTGTTTCACATGATGGTAGTTGAGGTACAACATTTGGACATGAATTTTTCACACTATAAAATATATTTACTGTATATTTAGCAAAATATTGAAATATTATTGCATACTAGAGTTTTTGTATGTCATCACTATTTTACTTCTTTCTTACTCTAACTTCATGTTTTATACTATTTATAGAAATTTATATTACAACCTGTCAGTGGGCTAACAGTAAACATATTGTCTAAAATGCTAATAATAATGTCAAATCATGGTACACTGATAAGACATCAAATTATGACCACCACCTTGTTTCTACACTCACAGACCATTTTATGAGTTTCACTTACCATGCATAATTACTTTGACTACAGTCAGTAATTGTAGAACTACAATCTGTTTGTCTACATACTTTGTTAGTACTCTTCACTCTGTTTTGTAATGGTCAGGAGCCCCACAGCAAAGAATGATCCACCACTCAAATAGTACCTGATGTGTGCTGGTTCTGTGGGGGTCCTGACCATTAGCAAGCAGAATAAAGGGAAATAAATTATGTAAAGCAACAGTCTGCAATTGTAGAATTAAAAAGAGATTCTATATTTTAACTGGGACTGATAAAATGGACAAAACAACAAGGTGGTCAGAACTTTATGCCTGATATAATGTGAAAATTTGAAATGAATGTTAACAAGATGCTTGTGGTACCTTAATGTGCTGGGAAACTGATCATGCAGAGGGATAAGTCCACATATTCTAATGAGTTGGTCAAGTTGTTTAGCTTTTCTCTTGGTATGAAAGGGTAATATGCTCTAGGTAGGTCTTTAAATAAAACCACAGATGCTTCCAATTATCTCTTCATTTATTATTGGCCAATCAGCTTCTGATAGTCATTATACCAAATGCTATATGCAGAATCTTACAAAGTCTAGAGATTGTCTCCGTGAAAGTTTGCCCCACTGGAACTCTTATGTTTTGCAAAAAGCCTTTTTATAGATTGTTTCAAATGAACGTTAATGTTAAATAACTGATTCTAATTAACTTACTAAGCAATGCATGAGTGTAAAAATGTGTGAAGTTGTGACAAATGTAGTTTAAATATCTTGGCCTAGGGGTATGTGAAAATTAGACTTCAACTGTGTCTAGCAAAATTAGTGAGATTTCTGGACGAAACAATGATTAATAATCAAGGTTTTATTTAAATTCACAATTAATTCACACAGGTTGCAGAAGTTCATGTGAAAGTTTTATTATACACATTATTATACACAGAAAGGAAGCAAGAAAGAATGTAGTAGAAAAGGGTGAAATAGAAAGATTCCTGTCATAAACAGTATCCATAAAGACAATGGAAGAAAACGTAGTAGACAATTTCATTTCACTTAAATACATAAATTAGTCAAAAACATGACTTTTGAGTTGTCAGTTACAAAGAGATAACATTCTATATGTTGCATATGTCATTTCTAAGAAATCACAGAATTGCAGAGATGTCAAGAGATTTCAGAAAAATTATTTTTTTAAAATCCCCAAAGGTTTTCCTAGAAAGGCACATTTCTGCATACCATTTGCAATATAGGCTAGATATGAATGTGTACAAATGCATTAGTGAAAAAAATCAAACATTAAAAACAATTAATCGTAAACAATAAAAACAAGTCATTGTGTAAGCATAGTTTTAACAAAAAGAGAAGCTGATAAATGGCCAAGAAAAAATTCCTCTAACTGGGTTCAGTACTGTTCTTGCTGTGTATTGTTGTCGGGTCTTCACAGTGTTGTTGTAGTTTCTTAACAAGATCACAACTGAAAGCTTTCCATTAGTCAATGAATCCCTGAGACTTCCAGTTTACTATTAAACTGGGAACCATGTGACCTCAGGTATTTGCTACATGCTGGCACACAGACTAATACAAGTACAGCTAGAGAAAGGTAGTGGTCCTATTGGCAAAGCCAGCACTGAGTAAAGAATATTTTATTTTCTGGTACAGGGCAACTCCTTAGCAATAATTATATATTAGTATATTTTTTTATAAAATTGTTTTTAAAATAAAGCAAAATCTAAAGCTATTTTTGGCCACTTGTTTTGTTTTCATGATGTACGTGCTTGTGTTATTCTTTGTTTACATGTTGTTTGTTCAAAGCCCAGTAAATTTGGCACTGGCAAAACGTAAGACTTGCTATTTGGTCGCTGGAAGAGAAGAAATGCGTTTGGATTCACTGCAGTCCTTCAGAAGCTCCATTTCCTTCCTCGGCATCACTAAAATCCTTTTTGGTCAATAGTCAAGTCTGGCTCCACAGCTCCATCACATATGTAGCAGATTTTTTACTGGGTTGTCTTTGTCCATTTTCACTGCCCAACTTTATAAATTTGTCTCATCCCAGGAAGGGTCGTTCATGTTCTTTAGTACTCTCCTTACTACCTTTTCCAGCTCTTTCCTTGCCTTCTGTTCCTCCTCGAGACTGCTCTTCATCCTCTTGTTGTCCTGGAAAGATGGAGCAAATGCATTAAGGTCATGGAACCATAATTTCATTCACATGAATCGCAGCTCAGCGATGTTTAAAAAAGGCGCACCTGCTTTAGTTCCTGAACTTCATCTCTCAAAGCATATACGGTGTCCACCAAACTCCTTTTGAGAAACAGATTACAAACATAAACAATTGTTAAAGCTAAAGTGCCTTTTATTTATTGCATATTACCTCCATTTCTGTTTTTTCATTAAATGACATTCCTACCTTTCCTCAATCACAGTCTGCCCATTGCTCTTCAGTTCTTCAACTATAATCTTCTCCTCTTCAGGAAAAAGCATATGGAGCCCTGACTCCTTTCTTGAACCTGCTCCAAAAATGGATAAGTACTAGTGAATCATCTGTTTATCACTGTGCACCTGACAAAAGTGAAAGTAAGGAAGTGTGTTAAACCTTTTCCAACTTATTCCCAGTTATTATTTAAAAGGCTATGGACATACCCCTCACAAAGAAGAACGCTAAACTGACATGTATTATAATAAGCTCTCTGCACCTATATCACCCAAGGTCCAAAAACATGACAAAAATCCATAGAGCTACTTTGAATTAGGAATGTAAGATTGTAAAACGCAGTCAAATACAGACGCATTTTAGACCTGAAATACAGGTATTTTAAAACTTACTTCCTAAATTTTTGTGTGGTTAAATAACCATAGTCACTTAATTTTTCGGCACTTTGTCTATGCACAAAACATTTGCATTTCTTTGGCAACAGCTTTGGCAGAATCTCAAATTCAATTCAACTTTCCATATAGTAAACTATGCTGGTTCAACAACACCACTATGGCTACATTCACATTAGGCTCAAGAGGTGCAAAGCTGAATTTTTCACTATAAATGTTCCCTAATGAGAAAGGAAATAACAGCAGTGAGGAAGGTTTTCAGTGGCGAGAGAGAGAGAGAGAAGTAACAGACCTCAAAGATTTGGGGTGCTGTCTCTATGCAAACAAATGTAGTAGGAACATATTGCAACTGCTCTCCATTTGATGTAATTCCTAAAGAAATGGCTGGCATGACTAGTATCATTTTAAAAAAAGAAATAAAATGTTTAAAAGCGAAGTTAAAAACAGATTTAAAAAAAAAAAAACAACCATGCAAACCAAAAATGTCTGCATGGCTAAATAACATCTTTTTTAACATGACCATTAAAGAAGTGTCTGTTACTGCTGACTCCATTTTGATTGTTAATCTCTAGACAAGCAGTTTACATTAAGCATTCCTCTTTTGTACTTTTGTGTCACTTTGCGACCATGAACTGTTCAGACAAATGTCGGCTACAAGTCAAATTAAAAAGATTGTGTAAACAGCTAAAAATGACGGATTTGGTTAAAAACTTGGATTTGTATGAACAAAGGTTATGATACATTCTAAACATTTAGTTATTATGAAGGCATTTGGAATTTACCACTGTTGGAGGTGGAATATACAGTATAAATAAATACTGTATGGATAGCAAGTGGCATAAAAGCTACCCCGTGGGTGATTCAACCAAAAAATTGAAAAATTTAGGTTTGTCAAAAAGTTCTCTTCAGCCATTATCAATGTGCACTGTAAGTGTACTGTCATTCTGATTATGCTAGCTGAGCCTATCTACTTAATGCTTAAGTTTTTTTGTAATGCATTTGGACACTAAGTAATGTTAAAACCCTACGCAAATTACAAAAAAGATTTAACATGGCTAGTGTATAAAAGTGCTGGAAACTTTACAATGAAGTTTACAGAACAGAAAACAAACTTATTTATCACATATCAAATCAAATTTAGGACTAAAATGAAAGTAGCGCCAAAATTATGACTCTAAATAGCAAAAATATTATATCTATACAAAACAACTACATAAATAAGTATCAACAAAAAGAACTGGATAGAAAGAGGTAGTCGGAACAACAAGCAGCTTCCCAATAGCATGATTAATATCCAAAGCTAATAACACTCAAAGGAAAACCCCCAAACTAATACACAAAACCAAAAGAGGGTGTCATGTTCCAATTTGAAAAATGTATCAATAGCAGCAGCCCTTACGGCAGGTGGAACCAATCCTGTAACTATGGCCTGTCCATAAACTGTCATAATCCGAATCTTCTGACTGGTCAGATGATAGTTCCTGGCGCAAACTGCTGGTACGGCAACCCACAGGCTCCATACATGACCGGTCAACGTCAGCCAGCACATGATTATGCATCAAATCAGTGCCCTGCCATGCTAATGGGTTGGGGGTGGGTCAAGGATTTAAATTAATTGAACAATAAAAGATTAAACCAACCAAGATGGAAAGGGCAGAGTAAGGTCAATGTAACAAACCAATTAATTACAACAGAAATTAAATGATTTTCAAAGTAAATAAAATAATGGAATTAGGTGAGATCAGTGGGAAAGAGAAAAGGGAAGTGAACGAGAAAAAGAGGGGGACAGAAAAAGAGCAAATTGTTAAAACCGATTTAAGAGTACTTAGAGGGTTGTTAAAGAGTTCACATAAAAGGGGGTGTGCATCAGAGATGAGTTGTAATAATCTGTTGATAGTTAATATCAGACAAAAGTGTTAGATTAGTGAATACAAAGTTACAAGTTGACATAATGTGAATTTACTCCCCAACTTAAACATTGCAAGGAGGTGGATCTCATGGACTGAACACAAACATATTCAAAGTATTATTTCACAAACTTTACTTTGTACTTGGCTCTACGGCAGAATAAGTGGCACAGCATAATACAGAAATCTAGCCCCTGGGTGATTCAACCAAAATATTAATCACCCAAAAAGTTATTTTGTTTTGCCATTATCAAAGCATAGTGTAATGTATGCGGCTGATGATGCTTGTTCTGGCTGTGCCTATATAATCTCAATTTTTAATGTAATTGGACACAAAATAATGTTATTAAAACCCAACTAAATTATTACTATATTCAGCAAAGGTAGTGTAGAGACGTTTAGACACCTTAGAATAAAATGAGGTGAATCACATGGACTGAAATTCACAGAAATGCATTGTGCATTTCCATGAATCTGAACAATATAATTTGTGTGCTCTACATGCACACAAAGAACTTCAGTCCACTGGCAAGGTGTTCAGGCTTTTCAGAGAAGTCTACAATTAAAGCCCTAGAGCTGAATTTTTTAATAGTTCTGGGAAAATATTTTTATTATAAGCAACTATTTGGACAGTAGGAGCAAATTTTTTTTTTTATCATTTTCAAACTGATTCACGTATATATTTAAAAACACATACTTTTAATGGTGTCAGAATAATGGATAATAATGCTGCAGGGGACTCTCCGATTGGCCGTGCTATTTGCCCTTTATTGGGCAGTGACTGAAGACCTCTGAAAGCAAGAGTTTAATTAACATATAACATTGCATGCCAGCAGGCATGTTCTTTACTGTCTCACACCGCGTTTCTTCAAATAAGTTTTGATTTACTTAAACACGGTTTAATCTGTGTCCAAACCAAAAATCTACAATATTACAGAGTAATTGTGCACGGGATAGCAAGCAGGTGGTTTGGATAGAGGGTTACTGGCTTACATACCAAATTAGTGATTGGCTTGAAACTAAGCTTCTGTTTTCTGGAGTTAATGATAATTTATTTAATTTGCTTCTTTAACGTTGCTTTATCGGCATCAGTGGCCATTCAGCAACACATACACAAGGTTAGATCCATACACAAGTTCATCTCAAGACCAGTCATACATACACAAGTCAATGACAATTTAGAGACACCAATTCACCTAACGCACATGTCTTTGGACTGTGGGAGGAAACCGGAGTAAACCCACGCAGGCACGGGGAGGACATGCAGTCTCCACAAAGAAAGGACCCAGACGGCTCCACCCTGGGATTGAACCCGGGACCTTCTTGCTGTGAGGCAGCGGTGCTACCCACCGAGCCCCCGTGCCGCCCCATGTCCAGGTTAAGTAAGTAGGTACAAGATGAACAAATGTACGGTTCGAAAGGTCATTAAAGTGAGAAAAACAATAATAAGAAGAATATGCTCAGCTCCAACATTTTAAATTCATAGCATTTCTTAAGGTGCTTTAACTTGTTATCTGAACTCTGAGGAAAAAACTGGAGCGGAAAAGGCATGCATAACATGTTCTTTGATCTGTCAAGGCAGGAAAAAAGAAATCTGATCCTTTCATCACTGCATTCCTCTGCCCCACATGTGCACCCTTACACACAAAGCAAAGAGAAAGGCTCAGATCAGGCAGGGGGAAACTCAACAGCCAGTCGATTCCACCCCTCTGGATCCCAGCACTTTTCTTGATTTCTGCTTTAACCCCTTCACGTATGGCGTCCACAACTATGGACAGATATTCACACGTGATAAGCAGTACTTGCTCCCTAACCAATACATGGCCATCCATTAAACCGTTACTATTTTGCTGCACAATGATTTTTATTAACATAAGATAACATGAAACAGTGGGTCTAAAATCCTAAATGGTAGGTGGCAGTGGACATGACCATCTGACCTCTAAAATAAATAAATAAATCTTTTTATTCTGTAAGAAACCATATATAGTGCAAAAACCTTTTCTGATTAAATTCGTTGTATGGAATAGTTGATCAAAGTCTAATCAGTGTGTGTTCTGAAAATGTAACTGACCACTGGCTTGTGGACGTCATGGATCAATGAGTAGATTTTGAACACAGGGACCAGGTGTGTGAGCTGGTTAAAAAGCATTAGGTGATCAATGTTATAATATATTTATTATTTAAAATAGCTTGAGTGTGAAAAACGTATATTTATAGTATGTGGAATGTATACTAAACCAGTACAGGAAAAGGAATCCAGTGGAATACACACCGAGACTGGAGAGTGTAGGAAGTCCAACCTGGCCTAGATCTGAACCTGGCCTAATGGCGTCAGTGGATCTTTGGGTTTTTTTTTTTAAATGAATGGTGGGGAAATTTGAAATTGAACGGTGAAAATTTTATTACAAACTGCACTTTTGTAAGTTGTCTGTTGTTTTAAAATTAAATAGAAAAACGTGACCAATTGTTAATGTGTTATCTGTGACTGAGCTGTATTAACAACTGTTTCAAACTAAAAAAAACAAACAAAAAAAAAATTCACTATTGAAGTGCATTTTAAATCGTTAATGCATGATGTCCACAATTGCGTCCAGTTGCGCATCTTAAAAAAAAATAAACAAATGCTAAAAAAACACAACAACAGGACATGTTTAAGTAAGATAAAAGTAAAATAATTGAAAATTAATTGATAATTGAAAAAACATCACCTCCATTATTTAATAATTAATGCATGTAATGGTTAATTGCAGTTATATCCACCAACCAACAAAACTAATTAAGCTTAACAGTTTTACAGCTGAATGCAAACGAGTTGTGTCTTACCTGTTTGCAGCATCACTGGTACTACGGGAACCGTTAGGACTAGGACTGAAAACGTAGAACAATAAATATATAAGTCAAAATATAATAGAGAGCTGCTATGAGATGGAGGAATCACATTCATAGCAAATTTCAAACAAAATAAAATCAGAAAATTTAAATCCTTATTGAGCCTTTGTTATTCTAGAATTATTTGTTCCCTTTCCACTGTTGCCCTAGGCTTGCTCAATTTGGGACTAACCCTAGATATTAAAAATATTAGTAAAACTGTAAAGCTGCTTTGAGACAATGCTCCATTGTAAAAAAGCACTCCGACTTGTCTCCTTTTGTCGTCCAGCCTAAAATTAGAGGGAAAAAAATGTGTTTCTAGCAGATTTGTACACCCCGATTGACCATCGTTCCTTGCAAAATTGTTCAGAGCTCTGACTTGGCCACTCAATGAAATTTAATGCTATTTTTCTGGCAGTGTGATTAAGGTCAGTGGAAAAGGGTGAACCAATTTACCTCAGGAATTTGCGTTGTAAAAAACTCCAACTCAACACAATGCTACCACCACCACAGTTCACAGTAAGCATTGTGTATTTTAGGAGGGTACTTGTGTTTTATTTTTGCACAAACACAGTACTTCGGTGTCAGTACAAAACTGCTCTTTTTCTCAGAAGATGCTGCTTTCTTTCTATCCTGCCACACAGACTAGCTTTGTCTAATGCACAGACTGTCCAATCCCAGTCATAAAGACTTCACTTCATTGTCAATTCTCCACTGGCCTCTTGGTGATTTTTCAACCAGGTATTCTACTGAACTTTAATTAAATGTATTAAATTAAATTTAAATAACTACCGGTAATCAGAATTTTTTAAAATACATTATATTTTTGCACTTCATTACTAAAGCTTATGTGAATAATCTGCCTAATAAAGGATATTAATTGTAGTTTTCTGGGGGTGTTTTAAGGATTTTGACTGGGTACTCTATTTAATAACTGTAACAAAGCTCCATTGCAATACTTTCTGACATGATCAGAACAAGCAGCACTTACTTAAGGACAAGATGCAGGTTGGCAGAGAGTCGTGGATCTGTGAACTGTGTGGTTCGGTTGTTGTGATCAACAAAATATACGCGGCCCGTGGCCGTGTTCCGGATCTCCCAGCCTGGAGGCAGTGGCCCAAGCTCCTCACAATTGACATTACTCAGATCCCTAGAGACAGAGAACGTATGTGAAGACCAGAAATGCTTAAAGTCCTTTTCTCCAAGTTCAAGTCAAGTTTCATATGGTTGAAATTATGGATTCACCGTATGCAATGTTCTAGGCCTATTCAGATTTTTTTTTTTTTTTAAAACACAAGAATGGCGGATTCTGATTTTTTTTCTGTGCAAGAATTATAAATGACAGCACACAAATAATTTTTCTCGTCTTTTCTTTCAATAGACACTTCTACCATTAAAAAGAAAGATAGCAGGAGCCGCTTGCTTGTGTCTGGCTTTAGCTTTTTCAGATTCCACATATACAGCCAGGTAATGCTGTTTTAAATGTTATTATTGTTCCGAGTGTTTTCAGAGTTCTTCCTCCGCTGCTTACTTTCGTCACGCAAACTGCACACACACACTGAATGCTAAAGACATGGCTGTAACCCAAATAACACCATAATCACTGCTCCCTCAGCAGAGCTGTGCTATATAAAAAGAGACGATTTAGTGAAATAAAACACGTCCTCGTCATGAGGGTGCAAACAGGTTAAAGCTGGAACTGTGTTTGAAACAGAATCAAATAGTGAATTAATGTTAGTAAAATCAGTGTGTGTTCCATGTGTGGCTATGTTTTGTGTGACTATCCATGGCAGCACAGAATCGGTTATTTAAGACTGATCTGCCGGTCATACTACAAACCAGCCGATACCAGTTACTGACCAACCGATCCTTGCGTCTCTAGTTGAGATACATGAATGCCGTACGGCCCACTGCTGTGTCTCAGGAACGTAAAGCAAAACTGATTAGATGATAAAATCCTTTCAAAGGATACGGCAAAGCAATGTGAAGAAACAAAATGAAAGCTTTGTTTCAAATTAACAACTGTATTTTGCAAGGTTTGACCTATTTTTCTGCACTACATGATACAGTGGTGTTTGTGCTGAACATCGATTTTGAGCAATTAAACCCATCTGAAAGTAATCAGAACAAATTTGTTCTACAAATAAATCACAAAAAGTATCGATCTTTAAAAAATATATATATATAAATCCATAGTGAGAAACTAAATGCAGATATGAACTAACATCGGGATAACTGGAATTTGATCAGATAGCATTATGCTCTAATAAAAGGAGCCTATTTTTAGATCGGGTCTCCAACGTAGGACATTTTTATCTTCTGTTGCTAAACACAATAGTCTGTTAACTCAAGAAACTAACGTCATGTGATAAACGCTAAATCAGTAGCCTGACTGTTATTAGCTAATGTTACCTGTATACGCGCCATAATGTTGCATTTCTGACTCAGGTCGTGTTTGGTGTTTAAGATACCGTCACTGTACACAAGCTGGGATTAATTTACAGTCCTCCAAATACATTTCATAAAAAAATTGATTAAATGTGTAAAAAAAACCCAAAGAAAACAAAAAAAAAATCTAGAGTTCTGTTAAATATGAACTGGCTCAATTTCTCCCAAATCCTAGTAAAGTTTAAATCGATGATCCGTACTGCAGGTGAGGAGTTACCTGGGTACTCTGGGGTCATGCCACGTGCTCACGCCGGTTTGGGTGTGCAGAAAATACACCTGTCCCTGTTGGGTGGTCCGTTGCTCTGTGGACCAACCAGAAAGAGGTCATGTTAGTCGCTGTGAGAGGCTGGTGTTTATGATTTATGTCTCTAGCAAACACAGTACTGTTCATATACTATTTACTCTTTATTTCTGTAGTCCATCGTTTCTTTACATACTTTGTTCGTCCCCTTTACTTTGTTCTGGACCATATGGACCATAGATCAGGTACCATACTGCTCACAAAAATGTGAGCGGTGTATTTGGGTGATGGATCATTCTCCGCAATGAAGTGAGACATAGCAGTGCTGCTGGAGTTTTAAAAAACACATCAGTGTCACAGCTGGACTGAAGCTGGACTGTTGGCTCAGTGGGTAGCACCACTGCCTCACAGCAAGAAGGTCCTGGGTTCAATCCCAGGCTGAAGAGACCTGGGTCCTTTCTGTGTGGAGTCTGCATGTCCTCCCTGTGTCTGCGTAGGTTTACTAGTGTGTTAGGCAAGTTGATTACTCTAAATTGGCACTGACTGTGTGTGTGTGTGTGTGTGAATAACTGTTCTGATATAACCTTGTGTGTGTCGCTGAAATGGCCACTGATGCCGATAGCGATGTTGAGCAAAACCAAACACACAAACAAACTTAGGCAACAGCCCACTGCTCGCAAGATTTGAAAAATGTGTGTCAAAAGAGAAAATTGATGGCCTGTGCTAGAGTAGGATAGAGGACATATTCCCCACTGCTGACAGATTTACACGGGCCATGGTTCCCCCTGGCTTTGCTTGTGATCTGTAACGCCCAGACACGCACATATTCCACATGATGTGTGATTAAACTTCATCCTCAGTGATCTTACACATGCACACAGCCGCACGTGTACAAGACCTCCACCCTGTTCCGTCTTTGAGAATGTCTGCACACGACTCTAACATTTGGACACACAATATTGTAAACACAGTGTTCCTTCGCTACTTCGTGGTTCACCTTTCGCAGACTCGGTGCACCGCAGGTTTTTAAAAAATATTAATGGAAAAAATATATGGCGGAATTTCGCCGTTTACCGGGTTTTTGCGAAACTTTTACATAAAAAAAAATAAATCACAATTTATAAAAAATATTACAAACATTAATTCTAATAAAGGAATTTTCTAAATGATAAAATATGATGATTTACAGTAAATAGCTGTTGTAGCTACACAATGTGTAGGATATTTTGGTGCTGTAAG